>JAOEHY010014219.1:0-26732 GCA_025447955.1 Psilopsiagon aurifrons | reverse complement strand
GCCCACCGCGGGCTGCGGGCGGCAGGAGGAGCCCCACTGCCCCCTGCTGTGGGACAAGGGAGCCGGCGGCAGGACGGAGCCCGGCTCTCCTGGTAGCGGGCTCACCCGTGCTTGCGGGTTTTCGCATCTTTTACAACCGCCACAAGGAATGGAATGAAGCAGAGCGCGCTCCATGGCGGGTCCCTGAACTGCATTCTCGGAGCTGCCACAGATCTTGAGAAACAGCCATGCATAATCACATTTTCTGTTGTAAACGCCCAAAAGACACCAATTGCTTAACAGGTTTTTGGTTTATGCTCATCATAAACTGTGCAGCCTATCCCAAAAATAACCCCCCGTGTACACCATACTAGCTGATGGTCCTTCCTGGTAAACACGGATTCACAGACCTTGAAAAATCACGGCTGCTGTAGGGACCCTGAAAACTTGATATTACAAACTACAGCAGCAAATTTTCTATAGCCGTAAATAAACCATTATCACTGCTGCAGCAGTCATATTTCATATGCAAATTCTTTAGATTGGACAGAGTACAGCTTCTGTGACATGACTTGTAGGGGAGTACAGTAGGCTTAAATAACTTCCATTAATATTTTACACCACTACATTAGCATGTTTAAGTTTCACTTACCATTAAATATTCAGTGGCTGAAAGGAAAACTCTCCTTATGCATGTTTGTTACTTAACCACATTTGGCAAATCAAGCTAGTTGGTGCGATAGAGAAATGACCCTCTTCCTCTTCATTTTCTCTATTTTTTCAAGCTTGCCTTGTGGCAATGGGAAACTACAACTTCAAAATGATGACGACTGTCAAAGTGGACTTTATTGCAACAGAAGAGAAGAGAACACGACAATCTGTCCAGCAGGTATTTCTAGATAACTTAGCAGAGATTATTAGCTTCTTTAGAATGCTTCTCAGTCATATGTTGTTCAATAAAAATGCAGTCAGACTTTTATTTTGTTGAATGCTACAGGAGATCTTAGATAATAATTTGGCTTGCTGAAATTCCTATTATAAAAGGTAAGTAAACTTAAACAAGAACAGCACATGCAATGTAATCAGATTTACATATCAGAAGACTTCCTTTCTGTGCTGCGTAGTAAAACAATAATGAAATGGACAAATGTTTTTGTTGAAGCAGGATTCATTTAACTGATTTAAGTGGTTTATGATGACATAAATAAGCTACAATATTTAAACTAGAAAGATGCTAACTCATACATCTACATAATACAGCTGCATTACAGAAGAAAATTTGACAAGCATTTCTGTTGTTGTTCAAAGGCTTTTTCTGCCCCGAAGGAGGTACCATACCAGTTCCATGTCCGCCCGGAACTTTTAGTTCAGAAAGAACAGCACTGATACGGCACGGCTGCTTGGCATGCCCAGTGGATTTCTTCAATCCCATGCCAGGCCAAAACGCATGTCTTCCATGTGGCTCAGAGGCAATGCAGCCTGCAGAAGGGCAAGAGACCTGCATCTGTCTTGGGAAAGGTCAGGTGTTTCAGGTACAGGAGCAGTCCTGCGAAAGCTTTTCAGCCTTCACACATATTAGTATTTCTTTACACTTTGTTCTTCATTTTCTTTAGCTCATCCGTACTTCTCTCTTCGGTCTCTCTCTTTAGTATTGACAATCTTTAATCCTACATCTCATTTGCAATTACATAGTGAGGGAGAAGGGGACACCAGGTCCCCATATGCTCTGAGTTTCTTCAGGGCTACATCAAGCCTCCACCCTTGCTGGAAGATAAAGTGTATGCGCATGGACATCAAAGTTTCATCTGACCCTGGTCAGAAAGTATGCAGCACTTAATGCAGCACAGTACAGAATAGTATCTGCATAAGACTGCAGGTTCCTAACCAAATGCCTGTTTTATCTTCCAGCCGCGAGATGCTCACTGCACATGCCCTCCAGGTTATTGGAGGTCCTTAAATGATGGAAGACACTGTGTCAGACAAGCTTATGATGTTTGTCGAGATTCAGCTTCCCGAAATCAGGAAGGACAGTGTTTAACCAAGGAAGGATGGGTTCGTTATTGCTCAGAGAAGGTATTTCGGTTTTTACATTAGTTAAATCCAAAGATCATGCAGAAACTACCCTAAAGGCTCAAACTCCTGCTTCAGAAGGCACAGAGAGCATGGCAACCAAGTGTTACTGGTATTTTCACCACAGGTTTTGCCCTTCTTCAACCTGAAACAGGAAGCCCAGATTCCCTTTCTCACTTAAGTAGCACCTGGACATTATTTGTACTGCTATTTTATCCCTTTTTTTCCTTCTGCAGGTTTGTACTGTCCCCAGAGATTATCAAGGATATGACAAGGTTCTTGGCCTCTGCATTTGTCAAACTGACAGTCTGGAGAGTGTGTGTAACTCTCAGTGCAGAAGACAACAAAGAGATATTCTGCAGATCACCTGTATAAACAAAAATGCTCAGCTTTTTATCACTTACAGAAATGGGAGCAAGGTAAAAGCTACAGTCATTTTCAGAATCTGCTTATTTTACTAGGCTTTCTAGACTTCTAGTAACCCTTTAACCAAAGAACACCCTCATTCCTTTTCTCTGAGGAAATTACAGAAAGCAACAAACAAACCCCCAGACACTATTCTATACATAGCATATTTCTGTATGTGATCTTATATTGCAATTGTGTGCAAAATTGATGTAAAAAAAGAAATCTTTGAATTCTTTTTCTATTAGACTGCTGTTTTCTTAGAAGAATTAAGAAGAATTCTACTAAGGCCATATTTCTCTTTAAAAGACATCTGTGCTACAGAACAAAGCAACCATACCCATCCAACATTCATCGTGAAAATGAGTGGTAAGGGAAAGAATAACAACAGCTATAGTATTATCTGTATATTAAATGGCTTTGATACACACAAGCAATAAGAAATCTTGGTGCATATAACCTGATAGCATGAAGCAATACAAACTAATTACTCCATGCAAAAATCATCCTTCTTAATCCCAGAACAGTCACCTGAAATTTGTATATTTTGAATATTACAGGAAAGGACAGATATTAAGAAATTTCTTCCCATTCCCAAAATAATGATAAACAGATTTGCCTGAACTCCTTTCTCAGGTCCTTTGTCCATAAAGATTTTCTCTTGGGCTTCAGACTTCAATGAGTGTTTACCAAGTAGAATTAGAAGTAGCTAAACATATTTTTCTCCTGAACAAAGCCATAATCCAAAAGCACTATTTGCACAACCATGTGAAAGCTTAGTAACAACAATAAGATGTAATAATTTGCTCAGTTTCATTGACTTCAGCCAAGGTAAACCAGCTGCTACTTAAGGAACAGGTCTTGCAACACCAAACAAAACCTAAAGGCTTTGAGTGAGGCCCAATCATTTTAAAGAAATGCTCAAAAATAAGAGGAAAGAACTAAAAAGCATACCATTTGGGTTTAGATTTTTAAGTGTTGCTTGGGGTCTTTGGTGAGCAGATGCTCTATAAACTAACAGGAAAAGCACTGCCCAGCATATTGAAAACAAGAAGCAACCAAAGCTTTTTATATCACTTCAGGAAAAGGATTTTTAGGGGTGTATGATCCTGACCCACAACTATTTCACAACTTCATCATGCTAAATGAGGTTTCATCACATGACAAGAACAGGCCTTCTTCAGCAACAGTTTCAGGTAAGTTCTCCCAGAAAGCTCCAAAGCACGTATTTAATACTGTTTCTCTGAGATTCAGTTGTGCTTTCTCCCATCAACCATCTGCAGCACTAGCTCAAGTAGAAAATAACAATGGTTAAATCAAACAGACCTCACCATCTTCAAATTCCTGGAGAAACTGTTCACAGTGAGCATAGTAAAGTCAAGTCAAACATAAAGCTTTACCTTATTGGCACTGCAAGTCAGAACCTCTGCAGTCACAGCTCAAACCCACTAGTTAGCAGACTGCTTCTCTTTACCTCCCTGCCTTTCCCGCCAGAGGCAATGAGAAACAATTGTGTGGGCAAAAGTTGCCTCCACCTGTGTGTGTTACCACCACCACCTCGATAGTTATGCAGGGAGGACAGAGCTCAGGAGCGACTAGCAGAGTTGAGCTTCCTTCATTTCCTCTCGCATCTCTCCTTTGGCTTAGTAGTTCTGATCCACAGTTTAGCTCTATTCTTCAGTTCTATACATCTTCTTTTTAGCTTTGGGCATGCAAGATCACTTCCTTATTATCCCTTCCACTTGCACTCCTCTTGGAAAGCAGGACTTGAGTCCCTCTTTAGCAGCTGCAGAGATATCCTCAAATCTATAGCAAGCCAGTGGCACGCGTGCATGTTGTCCTGACAGTAAACCTTATTTTGGAAACAAAATTTTCATGTATAAAGCTTAGTCATATAAAGTAAAGCAAATGCTATATCCTTCAGTTGTTCTGTAGACAGAATATGATCAGTAATGATCCAAACTTAACAAGGTCTGTGCTTTTACAGTTGAGTCTGGCAACGAAGAACGTGTCCAGGTACAAAGCCTGAAATCTTCAAACGCTGCATCAAAAACCATATTTACTGGCATCTTAAATCCTATCACATGCATTAATGTTAATGTTACTATCATGTTCATTGTCTCCAAGGAGCATTACCCCATTTATGATGTGTAAGTACAAATGCTGAATGTAGAACTTTTCTAATGCACTTTTACTCATGCTACAGAGAACAAGGCTGAAGTTTTCTTGGTTTTTAGCATAGAATTAAGAGAACACATGATTAGGAAGACTGTAAATCTCATTAGTAAACATACTTTAATGTCTTTTTGAAAGAGAAGACATTGTGGCACAGTAGGAAACAGCATGAAATTTGTTCAGAAAACAACTTCACTTATTAAAATAAGAAAAATTAAATACATACATATTGTTCCTGTTGTCTCACTAATGCTATTTCTGACCTCTGTTCACACTCTTTACAACTTGACTTTTCACTGACTTATGCTGTAAAATCCCTCTAGCCGACTTTAAGTTCTCTTCCCTTTCTTGTAGTTATTGAGTTTTGGGATCTAATGGGAGCTATGGTTGAGGTTTTGGTAAACTAACCCAAATGGAAACCAGTAGATCCTACTGCAATGAAAGCTTTCATTGCTCCTTTGTGGCTTTTGTTTGGTTGAGTGGTTTTGTGGATTTCTTTCCCTATGGATTATTTTGATTCAATTTCTACCATTCATCCAGTTTCAAAGTATACAAATAACACCAGGGACATGTAATCAATAACAAAACCTACATGTGGTTTCCACGCTCTCTATGTTGACATTGCAGTGATTAAACATATATAAGGGGTCCCAGTAACTATCTCTTCACTGCTAAATAAATATCCATGCTGCTTAGGGCTCACTTCTACTGCACACTTTTTTTGGGAGAACCAATTGGAGCAACCCAAAACAAAGCAGGGGGTGAGTAAACAGTAGAGCTGTGTGGACAATTGAGGTGCAGCTCCCAAACTCACACTGATCCTCAGTTTTCTGGTGGTACGGATGAACCTTAAGTGATAACTATACCTCAGTAAATCTCTGCTGTAATTATGAGCCTATCCAAAAAAGGCAGGTAGAGACAAGAACTGACTTTTGTACTTCTGCTCTTAGAAACAACCTGTACAACACAAATGCTGAATTTGACTGGGGAGACCTTCGAAGCCTCAGAGAGGAAGTTAGAGAAGCCCAACAATTCCTCTTCTTCCTTTTCCAGTTCCAGCACCCTGGTACCTATGTGCTACGGCTAAGTAGCAATCAGCACAAAAAAATGGTCTGTATCAAGGAATCCTGTCTTTGCATTTACAGTGTCCCTCTTAGCAAAGGATTTTATTTCCATACAAATGTTTGGAAACATGGGAAGTTTAAAAAATAATAGTGAGCATCTTTCAGTTTTTGTACATCATACAGTACAGGTAAGTTTACATGTGTGTTACATGTACGCATGTGTGCTGCATATATGAGTGCAAAATGGTGCAACTGCTGCTAAGCTCTGATTCAGTGTAATAGGCAAAGTAACATTTGATGTTTAAATCATCATGCATATTTAAATCAGACGCTGCGACATGACCAGCCTTTCTTATGCTTATTTTATTAAGTACATTAGGGTCATGCCACTTGGAGGACAGTGTTATGAAGAAGGGCCATTCTTCCCTACAACACCCAGATATGCTGTACAGGTGGGCATCTCAAAAAAACAAGACCTCCTACTGAAACCTGACTGGACAGCAATTACTGCAGTGATCACAGGACTTCTTGTACTGCTTATTGCCTCTGTGGTATTGACAGTAAGTAGTAGTTACAAAAAATTCCAAACATTTTTTATGGCATATGAAATATTTTGCTAAGAGGGACAGTGTAAATGCAAAAGACAGGATTCCTTGATGAAATTTTGCACAACAAATCAGCAAGCTATCTGTTCCCTTAGGTATCATCTACAGGGCTGAAAATTAAGATAGACTGTAATTCAACTGCAGGTTTTATACAGGAGGTAAAATTCATCCCTGTGAATCTATGCAGCGCCACGAAAGTCCCAATATATTCACCTGCTACATAGGTCATTTAGAGGCACTCAAGATACAAGTGAATTTCAGTCCTATTTTCTGCTCATTAGATCAAACCATAATAAAATTCCTCACAACTGTTTGGAAACCCATAACCCACATCTCTTTGGGAAGGAAGGGGATCATTGAGATGACAATTATATTTTCTTTAATGTCTGACCAAGCCTGCCTCAAAATAAAAGGACATAGGTAAGTCCTGAAAGCCATTATAAAGAACCGTCAGGCATGAATAAGTTCCTCCAGTCATCATTCATGTGACATTTGGTTTTGTGCTCCTTATTCAGAAAAAAGTCCCATTGACCACAATATACCTGAAATCAGATGTTTCACAATTAAAAACCAACTTGGTCCTTCAGACTGTTAAGTCCCCAAACAGCCATTCTTTCACGTTTCTAGCATGTTCTGAAATGATCAGGCTTTTTCTGCAACCAGACCACTGAGGTAATAGCAGAAAATGTGATTTATTCATGCAGCAGATCCAAACAACAGATAACTACACTTCCTTCCCCTTGGTTTCAGCATTATCTGCTGGGATTAGTAATTGTTCTGATTTAGAGCAGATGACTTTAATGATATACTTAGAAAACAAACTCTCATCAGGGTCCTTGTCTTACAGGTGATGATGCATCTTGCTTGTTAGGTGCATAACATGTGAATCGCATTGATAGAATGCGTCAAAATAAGAAAAGGAACTTCCTCGTTTTGTTTTGCAGCTTCTTTGTCAGCAACTTAGCTGGTCACAGAAAGGCACTACCTGCCCTCCATACCGAAGGCAGCAGCTGAAGTATAAACTGGACAGCTATTCCTCCAATGCATCAACAGTCTTTTCCATTAAAAAATGTCACCCCTTGCTGCAGAACAAAGGTAGTATGGATGATGACTCCTGCAGCACTGATGGAACAGGTCAGATAGCAAAAAGGCTAAATAAGGGTGGGGGCTACCTGGCTATTTGCATATAATGGAGTCAGAGCCCCATGTTTAGCAATGTACAATGGCTGCTAAATTGTTTTACATGCCCAAAGAAGTGGTAAATTTTCCATCATGGGCAGCGCTCAAGGCCAGGTTGGACAGAGCCTAGGCAACATGGCAGGGGGGTTGGAACTAGTTAATCTTAAGGTCCCTTCCAACCCTAACTATTCTACAATGCTATGAGATTCTTGGTTCAAAGAAAGTATTAAATGAAAAAAAGCTAATTAATGAATATCCATATTCCAGCCTGCTTCCTGAAGAGAGGTGGTGTTTGGGCATCTGAAGAACAGATAGACCTTGAGTCATTTAATACCAGTGTTTTCTTTGAACTTCTGCTGAGACAATCACTATCTGTCACAACCAAACTGGGCCATTTCAAAGAAGAGGTAAATTGTGTTCTGGGTTACTTATTTTTATGTAGAAAGAGCCTAAAACTGGTAACTTACTTTGTTACCATTATTTCATTAAGCTTTGCTTATTAGGAACATGCTTTCTTTCAACTTTCATCTTTTTAGAACATAAAACACAAATATGTACCTATATTCTTACGTTGTCCATACCACATGACATAGTGGAAAGAGTAGTGACCTTAAGGCAGATCATTTTCATTTCCTTACGGCTTTGCCCTGAACTGATACCATTTGTGGTCCAAAGGACAGTAGAGGGAGCTGGAATTACAGTATGCAGCTAACAGATGAGTACTGTGGCAAAATCATCATACACTAATCTGAGACAAGCTAGCGCTAACGTGTTCTGTACTGAAAATTCAGGCAGCAGCATGTGTTTTAATTACAGAGGTATCTATTCTGAAGAGAGACTTTCCCATCTCTAAATCATCTTTTACAGTCCTAATGCGATCTTTTTTTCTTTTCCTACCAAAGGTAAAAACAATCTATCGCAAGCTTACAAGTGAAATATCTTCACTGAAAAACCTTTGGATAAAGACACTGAGTACCCCAGAAGAGATGGAGGTTTACGAGAGCACAATGACAGAAGCCTACTTAAAAGCAAAACAGCAGGTAGAGCTCAGCTCAGTGACACGTCCACATGGAATAACAAATGAAATTCTCAGTACTCTCGTAATTTTAGGCATTGCCGCGTAAAACTTCACTTTTGCAATTGTAGACATTTAATGTTTCATAGGCTGCAAAACAACGCTGAAGCATCTGTGAAACACAGGCTCTTCTGGACTTTTAAAACCTTTAAAGTTATTACTGCTCCTGCTTTGTGCTAACACAGATAAATCTCTGAGAGATTACTTTCTTTTTTTGTCTGATTTGCCTAATACATCTACACATCCTATCTCTTCTTCTGGGAGCTCTTGTCCCTCTGCTTTGCTAGCAGAGGTTTCAGTTTTGAAAACAGCATAAATTCTTCCGCCTGAATGTTGAATGTGTGTTGCAACTTTTTTTTCAACATTGGAACTGAAATTGTTTACATTCTTACAAATGTCCCAAGTGTCAAACAAAAATTATGTTAAATTTCTAATCTTTGCCGCTTTATTAAAGGGCAGGAAAGTTTTATCCAAATGTAAACAAGCAAAAAATGGATACCTGTATCTTACATTCCACCTAGGCAGAAGAAGAGATGCAGCAAAGAAAACGGCTGGCTGCTGAATATGAGGAAAATATAAATCAACAGATACAGTTATTACAGCATGATCTGAAATGTCAGGAAGAGCATTGTGTCATGTTCAATTCTGCCTTGAGAGAGGTGGTGAGATTGGCAGAGATGCTGACAAATAAGATGGTTTGTAAAGGAAACCAAACAACAGTGTCTCAGCCAGACTACACAAGGTAATACACACACTACAAAATTGTACTGCAGCTTTATTTTTGCTAGCTAGAAAGCATTTGTGGCAAGCAGTTGGGTTGGCTTGTGGTTGGCTGTACTTATATCTGGAAGCCAAAAATTGATTCTTGATCCAAAAATCACATTATAATTCTCACATCCGTGTAAAGCAAGCCTAGAAAATCTGAGAAATATAAGCTGAAGAGATTCCAATCTTATTCTTGGGACAACAACATTTTGGAAGGCCTTTCTTGTGCTACCAACTAATTTGGCTCTGGGATATCACACCAGTTCTAGACAGTATGCCCCCCATGTTCTGACAGGTCCCATCGCTTGCAGAATCAGAATGGTTTAAGTAACGTGATAAGAGAGAAACAGGAAAGTGGTCTTTATTACTGCATTAGCCAAAGCAAATACTCATCAAGCTCTGCAACTGTCAACGTGCAGATATTATTTGCACATTCATCAAAATTCTTCCTTTACTGCTCCCTTTAAATTTTTTAACCTTATCTTCAAGTGGCAAAGTAACCATCTTTATATCTTCAATTTCAGCCTATTAGCCCAGATAGAGGTTGCAAGCAGTAAGATGTCAAGCATAATAACAAAGGAGAGTCACCGCCTCAAAGCATGGGGAGTGCTGGGTGAAGGAATTGGAGCTCACCTTCTTAACAAAGCTAAAACCAGGATACTTACCAAGCAGGAGCTAGTGGGTAACTACAACCTCATGAAATTTGTTTGAAAATTATGTGAATGTGTAAGGAATTGCAGGCGTAGGAGAGGTTACAAAATACAGGTCATGAAAAATAGCTAGACCTCAAAGGAACTAATAGCAACATCAAGAGTCTGTATTTAGTAAACCAAGTCTTCATCCACTAATGACTTGTGCATTAAGGGGTTGTTACAAAAACAAATTCATCAGCAGAACTCTTCTACATTGTTTCTTAAGAAGAATGGCAGATGTGCATTTGTCAAAATCTTTGCTGGGTGCTTGCTAATTATCTCTTGGCAACAGAGAGGGAAATGCACTATTCTGTAAGCGAGCCTCAATAATTTCAATCAGCATCAGAGAGATCCGATGTGTTTGTCTGCTTTCTAATATTATTGTACTTAAAATCTTCTGTAAAAGGCAGTAGAAAGATCAGTTTCTTTATTCACATGTCTGCCCCCTCCTCTTCTATTGTAAACTGCTTTTAGGCTCAAATGGCACTGCTGGAGCACCTGATGTTGTCTGCATGGATCCCATCACTGGACTGTTAAATCCCTATCCGCACTGCACCACGCTGCTGATGAGTCAGTGCCCTGGGACAGTAACTAGTGATTGTTTTCTGCATCCTGAGACTGGAAAGGTACTTCATGTAGCTGGTAACATTGGTTATGATCCCATCGCATCCAGGCTGGTCTGTGCTGTTGATTCTGCTTTGGGTAAGTGCCACAAAGCAATAATAATGATTCAAACTGCCTGTTTGTGGAGTTTTAGTGGGGCACTGGTTAAAATAAAATAAAAAACAAACAGCAAAGAGACAAACAGAAACCCACAATGTGCTATACTTGCATATACTTCTCCCATAACAAAACCTAAAGAACATCTGCAAAAGCTTCTAATTAGCATGGCATTAGAAGTATTGTTCAGCTAGTATATAAGACTTACTGTGGATAAGACATATTAGAAGGCTTGTATAAAAAGAAATGATAGGTATTCCTTGTTTCTGACCCTTTTTAGCCCCCCTGGTTCATTAAACTGTACAAACCACAATACGCTGAGAAACTTGCAACTTTAAAGGAGTAGCCAAAATAAAAATTAAGTTTAAAATACCCACTCAATTGTTAGAAATTTATTCATTTCATTCTGGACCTAAAGACAACAGACATTTACTATCAGCATAATCTCCATTCTGAGCTTTAGAGCTTCCTTGTCATTAGCATTACTTTGCATAACCATGTTAAATTTCTTCTGGTTCTACACACAGGTAAGCGGCAGAAGCCTGAAGTGCCCATATTCCCATATATTCCTTACCCAGTTTGTCCCAGCACTGGCCTACCTGTGAAGACAAAACTTCCAGTCCTGTGCTCTGAAAAACTGTTTGCTATGGGAGGACTGATGCTAGATCCAGTGACACAAATAGAAGTTCCGGTGCTTGGGGTTACAATTCATCCTCACACTGGGAAAAAGCTGGCTGTTGGTGGGACGTACCTTAACCCCCTTACTGGTATGTTGACACCTCTGGAGATTGGGGGCCCTATGGCTGAGCCAAAGGGAGGCAAGATTGTTCCAATACTTGGAGTCGGTTTGGATAGTAACACTGGTAGGTGAACGCTCTTCACAAGTCAGTGAGTGAGGTATGCACTGTTCATCAGACCTATTTTAACTTCAATTGAATTATCATTGTGCCTTTTTCCGAATGGGAAGGTCCAAACCTTAATGATGAGCTGTCAGGTGATGTTCTGACTCTCATTTCCTGTTCTGTGACTGCAGGAGAAATTATACCTCTAGGTGGGCTGGTGGGTCCTTCTGGAAACATAATGCTGCTTGGAGATCCCTTCACCGAACCTCTGAGTGGGAAAATCACCCGGGTACATGGAGCTCACCTCCAGCAAGACGAGGTGCTGCCCCACAGTGGAAGTTACCAAGCAGTGCTGGAAGCTGGCTGGCTGGTATCCCAAACCAATGTGGTGAACGCTGTAAAACAGTTTAAGGCATCGGCTTTGGAAGATACCTGTCTGGTAGCAGACACATTAGCAGCACTAAAGGCTTCAGTAGAAGATTTGAAGACGACTTTCACTACTAAGTTTTATCATGCAATACATTGCTTGCGAAGCCTGGAGAAAAAGCAGCAAATAGCCTCAAGTCTCAAGAGTAACGGTGGTAAACTGGGTAGGTATAAAACAACCAGCCTGTTCTAAGGAGTAAACAAGTGTCATTACACTGAAGGCTACAGAAATGCACCCATTTACATCACAGGATTTGTCCAAGATATCAGTATTGTAAGCATTTGAAAACAGCTCTTTTTATCACAAGACTTAATTGTTTATATTTCTCATCTTTTTCTTTTTAACAAACTAGGCATGATCAAATATCCTAGCACAGAGATGTGGATCCCTGCAGTGTTTGGAATGAAAATCCCAGATCCTGGTGGGTCTGGTTTGATGGTGCCAATTCTGGGAATAGACTGTGACTGGAATACTAGGCAGCCTTTTCCGCTTGCAGGAACCATGGAAGATAGAAATGGAAAAGGTAGAGTATGGAATTTATTTGAATTATGTAAACAATAGAGAGATAAGGACACGTTGTTTTCGGGGCGAGGAAAACACCCTACCAAAGTAGATCAGTTTCTACCTCAATACTGAATGGAAAATACCAGTTTTCATGGCATGTATGTTCAAAACAAGCAACACCAGAGTAACAGTGAAGGAGAGCTAGAACTGAGATCAAATCGCACTGTGGCTTTCAGACCTTCAAAAATCTACTGTACTCTTTAGGAGAACTATTCTGATGTTATTTCTCAGTGATGGGGCCATAAATTCATGCTATCTGAAGACGAAGGTCTGCAGTGCAGTGGTCCAACATGTGGTACATAGCATTTTCAGCTCGGAAAAATTCAGTTTGTTTTTCATTGGGTGATTTAAAATCATTCTCAGTTCCTTTTGAACTGAGAAACTGCCAGTTAGGGCTGCAGCTGGAATTCATGATCTAAATTCTAAGTATTATACTTAGTTTTTCTTTATGCACAGGCCTTGTCCCTATCACTATTGGTGCCAGAACCATAAGTCCAGTCACAGGTGAAACTGGGCCTGTTATAGGTGCCCAAACCAACCCCTGGACACACAATGTAATTCCTACTGTTCAGTCTCTTGGAGCTTTACCAAGAAGAGCTACAAATCCAGATCTGGTAATTATAGCTCTAGCAAACTATCTTTACTTACAGGTTTGAGATCTGTGGGAAATACCTTGCTGATGCTTTTCCACTACAGAAAGAAATTTTATTCCTTTCTATGCCACATAAGTAGCATTTTCTTATAGTGCAAGATGAACTGAAATACATGTATGTCATTTTACTTACATCTCTTTTCGTGATCAGCTTTTTCTTGCCCTACCTGTATCTTCTTCTACTGATCCTTGTACTCTCTAGTTCATATCATTACCCTACCCCAAAATAACACAGAGAGACTTGGGACTGTAAAGCAGTTGGTCTCTGTGGCAACAAAGTTGGACATATGCTGCCAAAATGGGTTGCCCAGGGAAGTTGTGAATGCTGCATCACTGGTGGTGTTCAAGGCCAGGTTGGACAGAGCCTTGGGTGGCATGGTTTAGTGGGAGATGTCCCTGCTCATGGCAGGGGGGTTGGAACTGGATGATCTTAAGGTCCTTTCCAGCCCTAACTATTCTATGATTCTATAAAAGCGTTGAATGCGAATTACATCACTAGCTTTAATTAAGTTTATAATCTATCAACTTCCTGCAAATCTGAACTGTTATGTCTGTCTCTGCTTTTCAGCTGGACTTTCTAGAAAAAGAAATAAATTCAAGGCATACATACTGGCGCTGCAGAAGAGAAAAGGAAGAAGGGCTTCTTAAAAGGCTGAACTCACTGTTTTTTCATGTCCCTGAGGCTGTAAGAGAGGGAAAAGCACAGAAGGTATGGTGTGCTTATTTTGCAGACGGCTCCAGGAAAGTTCTGTAAAACTTTGTTAAGGCAGTCTTGTTCGCACATGTCAAATCAAGTGTCACTGATACTGCACCCAGGATGGAGGTGTTCTGAATACAAGCCACTCAGCCCTCCAGTACAATGCAAACCAAAAATGTAAACGGAGGTGTTGCTACTTCAGTGCAACCATTCCCAGCTACACAAAGACAACACAATTCATAGTGGTTTATAGCACAAGCAAGGAGATATCAAGTTAGTTTCTACACAATCAGGATAATTAAAAGGCTAGGAAAAAGCAATAACCAAATTCAACAACCCTTTGCTCTCGTCTGTCAGAGGAAAAAGTATCACATCAGGTCATTACCTCGCAAGTTTGTAACATTACCTAAAGTTCCCCCTCCTCTTCCATTTCTTGCAGGTAAAATACAGGGAAAAAGTGAAAGGCATTGAGGAAATATGCCATTTTCTCGAGGAGTCCTCTCTGCAGGAAGTTGAGAGACGAACCTCAAAATATTTTAGTAGCCAGCTGGCTACTGAATTATCCTTGCTATTCAAAGGTACAAAAGGGTAACTGCGACCATAGGAGAGGGGGGCAGGGTTGTACATAGTTTTCTGTGATGTTTGTTCCTTCTAACAGGTTAGCTTAAGCCTTGCAAACTGCTTATGTCCTCCTGAAGCAAGACAACACAGAGGCAGTATCTGAAAATTGTGATTTTCTAAAAGATAAAGGATGTAGGTGCAGTGAAGCACATTGAGAAGGCATATTCGGATTTGCTCTGTGAATTTCCAGATTATCAGATGGCTGTCACTGCTAATATTTGCTGTTTGTAGCTGACAGAGATGAAAAAGAACAGGAAATACAGGTTTTGCTGGAGATCAGAAAGGCACTGGAAAAGCTGATGGAGTTTGTTGAAAAGATGCGACTAGAAGAAGAACGAATATACATGCAACTGATAGAGAGAGAAAAGCAAAGCAGCCACATCTCAAGCACTGAGACAGTAACAAACCTGAAGCTCAGAAAGGTGAGGTCACTGCTGGGTTGGGCTGAAGATCCCCAGTCTCAGTTTACAGAATCCTCTGCTCTACCTTTGAGAGGCGCTGTTAAGAACCGAGCAGTCACTGGCAGAGAATAAATGCAACCTACCATATAAAATGACAAATAAAATCTTTAAGGGCTATCCAGGCTAGTTCTCTAGAGTTGCTACAGATATACCAGCTTTGTAGCTAGAGATTTGCCATATTGTGTGTAAGAAAGAAAACGAAAGCCAGAATTCGCAATTCACTTGAAGCAGGCTTATATTTTTGTGTCATTTCTTCCAGGCCATACTTGTTCTAGCCTCTGAATCTCAGCAACACATACTGAAACAACAAGCTAGTGTGGAGACTGCATACACCAAACTGGAATATTTGAGGGACTTGTCAAACATCCAAATGCAGCAGACAAAGGTACTGATTTCACCTTGAGGCAAATAAAAACCAATCATGGTACTTACTTTTTAGCAAAAGCATGAGCAGTGGCCATGTGAATATCTATCCAAGAATGCTGCTGCAAGAAATCAGAGCTCTGTAAAATAACAAAAAAATAAAATGAGAATTCAAAAATGTGATTTATAAAGTAAGTATCAAAGAACTTGACACTTGGAAATTCAATGAAATTTCACTTCAATCATCAGTTTTCAAGAGCAGAGTTAGAAAAAATGTTAGAATATAACAATATGGCACAATTCACTTGCCAGGGACCTACAACGATCATCTAGTCCAACTGTCAAGTTGTCAGTTTAACTGTTTGCTGAGAGATTTTAAACAGCTGGACACCTGAAGTTCTGTACTTCCTAGGGAAGAAGCACAGCTTGAAGGACACGGAAAACTCTGGGATTTGGGAGCTATGGGACCATAACCATTGAAGAAGGCTTTTAACCTGCTGAGGCAAAGTGCTGTAGCTTCTTCTTGAGTCACTGCACAATTTGCATAGGCTTGGCTATGAACTGAAAATATACAGTTTTCGTAAGAATAAAAAGAATGCCAGGATGCTTTCTTCAATTATACCTTTGCCAGGCACGAAATGGGTTTTCTCTGCTTTATGCTGTTTCAGGTGCTTTTCTCTGGGTCACAACAGTGTTTTGAAAACTATCAGACAACCAGATTTTATGGCATCTGTGGGATCTCACACAGTACACATGAGGTCATCCAACAAAACCTGATCCCACTACTCCAGTCTACTGTTCGGATGCTGGAGGAAAACAGCAAAAGTAGTGCATCACCTGAGACATCAGGTAGGCTGCTTTAATCTTTGGAAATAAAACAAACCACATTGTTTTTATGCACCTGAACTACCTCTACGTTTTTAGTTCTGCAGCTACTGCAGAATGGAAAATCTAACCTCAGTTTGACAAGAGAAAATGCAGTACAGACCTAACAATAAATCGCAAAGCTTTCACTTCCTCTGCTGAGAATATTAAAGTTGTAAATTACATTGTACAAGTCTGCCTGCGTATATGAGCAAATAGAAATGAAGAACACAAGCTGTTCAACTGCTTTTCCTTCTAGCCCAAGAGCACTGCTACTCTAACTATTGAATACTGTACACTTAAGGGAAAAAAACCCCAAAGTGTGTAATAGGGTTTGACTGCATCTAAAATAATGATCCAGCAGCAAATATATTCTGCCGTGTTTCTTCTACAGGCTACTCATCAACCACTTTAAAAGCACCTGGTGCTCATTCAGAGACATTAAGGGCTGAAACAAGTCAGGAAACTGCTTCAGTTTCCATAGCCTCACCTATTCTGCCCACTTCACTTTCAGAAAGGACCAGCCACGTACAACAAGAAATTCAGACAAGGTAAGAAATCTTTGTTTAATTGTTTCTGCACTTTCAGTTACAAAATATATATATTCTCTACAACTTTGAAAGCTTTCATCCCTAACAAGCTTAAATTTGGATTTTTTGTGTGGCTCAACAGAAGATACCTGTTACAGTCTACTGCTTGTTCTCCAGGCAGTGTACAAATGAATCTTACAGGTGCCTCATAGTAATGACTATTTAAAATCAGTGATGTCTCTTCAGTCCTGTCTCATGCATATCTGATTGTAGGTTTTTCTTTGAGAAGCATGCTTGTGAACTGGCACACATGGAACTGTCCTTATTGACAGAAGAAATAAACACTATCTTTGCCTTTTATGAATTATCCAAGGCTGAGGAAAAGGAATACCATAAAGGAAGTTGGGTAAGGTTGGCATTGCATTTGAGTTCTCAGCTGATACACAGGAAAAGAAAGTTTTCCCGTACCTTTTTGAATCCCTTTCCATTTTCCCACGACTTCAGAAAAGGAAATTGATGCAAAAAGGGGTTTTTTAAAGAAGAAAAAAATCTTCTGTTATGACCACTGCAAGGCAAAACAGAAACTCAACTAGCTTTTGTTTCTCAGTGTGAAGGCAAAAGAAACAGTGGCCTTATTTTCAGTAACACTTGGGTACTTAATCCCACAGTAAATCATCTACTTATGTGACTTAAACAAACATTGATGCCTCATTTTTGACTATGATTTTTAGTGCTCAGATTCAGTATGACTCAATTCTCATTCCTTTGCTGCTCCTGATCATGAAGATGTTTCATGTGGTATGTCTATAATTTCAGGGGATGAAGACCAGTAAAGGAACAGAAGCAAACAGCACAAAGGACTCGCTTCTGAAAGGAATGTCAGAACACCACCACCATGCTGAACAAACCCTCCGTCAGAAACAATTGGAAGAAATTAAGCATTCGGGTCTCAGCCCAGACTTAATATTGCCCAAACAGACCCTACATTTCCTGGCAGAAATTCCACATCAGTTCTCATTTTGTCTTCTTGGCTTACAAGTCCCAGATTCTAACTTCACTGAGCAGCAAGTGAGTTTAAAGCATTTGCTTATTTTCCTTTATGCTAGTCCTGCTATTGTCACCTCACTGCTTTGCACAATGAATGTAATCTTCACTGGGTGATACAAACACACATGCTAAGTTTTGGCTTTACATGAGTGGCTGTACGATCAGAGTGGCTACAGGCTTAAATTAAATGCTCCAGATCTCCCTATACTGGACTAAACATATTTTACTGTCTCAGTACAGGTGGAAAAGCACTTTCTTTATCAAAGAAAAACAACTCTAAGTTTCAAGCTATTGTTACAAAAGAAAAAATATTACCAGTATGAAGCTTTTTTTTAGCTAACATGTATATTTCTTTTGCTCACCTCTTTAAATGTGCATTTTCTTCTTATTTCACAACCTCTATTTTGGATTTGGGTGCTTTAATGGGCCTCATTCTATCCTCCAGTATCTTAGGATTTTATTACATGAATCTACAGCCATAATATGCTGGTTTTCCTCTAGCATGTCCTGGGTTTTGCTAGGAGAGTAACCCTATGAGACAACCAAAGAGGCACTGAAAAACTTTGACAAGAAAGTAGAAAATCTCCCTCTTCTAATAACATTTTTCCTCAAAACAAGTTGAGTTAGCATCTCATTACACTTCTCCACTTTCTAGAAGGGTCTGCTGCCATTTATGCAATCTGAGAGCCCACTTGTGGTGTTGCCTTTTAGATTTTACTACTCCGCATACCCACAGACTCCTGCTACTGTCCGAACAGGAAAACATTGCTAGAGGAAGCTTAAAAGATGTTTTGCCAACTTAAAGAAAGTACTATTACTATTTATGCACTGCTGCAGGTAAATTCCACCTTTGAGATAACTTTGTTTATACAGGCAGCTTTTAATAGTGCAGAGAGTCATTCTACAGTCTATAAATCTGTTCTGGGAGCAGATGTTTGCCTATCTCTTATTAAGCTAATGCCAAACTTTTTTATCCATTTCCTGATTTCACTTAACTTTGCAGGTGAATAGAGGACTTGGAAACTAAAGAACTTACAAATTTTATACAAATAAACAGGCAGGTAGAGGAGACATGCAGACTTTAAAAACCCTTATGAGGAAAACCAGCAGTGTGACTCCATTCCTTCGTAAGTAGGAACAGCTTCCACTGGAGCCTCTAACAACCTTAGAGAAAAGACTAGTCCAAACTGACTCACACTTTCTATCACAATTCTGCAGGAAATTGGATTTCACTAATCCTGGTGACCATAGTGCTACTTGGTGTAGAAAATCCCTGCCCTTTATTCTCTTTTGCTTGATAGAAACTACATTCCTGGGAAGTCAAGCATTCACCAGACTCTCTAACTCAAATACTGCAAGTTTCAGCAGCAAAGATAGTAAAGCTGGAAGCTCTGAGGCAAGCATGTCTGTACAGAGTCCTGGATGTCTACAGCAGCCTTCAGGTAGAGACATTTCACAATTTTCATGTTTCACCCCTTCCAGCATGAGCCTCACAAAGGTAATTCACAAAGCCTGTGAGTGCACAGATGTCCATCCTGCCTGACAACCTACAGGATGTGTAGGGCACACAGGCTGGAGCATATGCGGAGGCACATGGCAAAACCCTGCTGTCAAAAGTCCTGCCGATTACACTCACTACAAACCCACTGCTGGAAACAAGTTCATGTCTATAAAACACAACTTATTTGCTCATATAACTATTCTTACCTGCTTCAGAATCTGACTTGCCCAGAAGGTGTGATGAGGATCCTAAAGAGTTTTGACTACAAAAATAATGGTGAAGAAGTAGCCCAAGAGATTGCTCAGACTATAGAGAAACAGCAAGTAGCAAGAGCAGTGGCTTTTCTCCAGAAGCATCATCAGGAAGGGGATTTGCTTAAAGGTTTAAAGGAAGAATCAGAAGCTGAGCTGAGAAACATGCAGGCACAATTCAGACTGGAACTTCAAGCACAAACAGAAGAAAAGGTACATCAGCTAAAGCATTGTATTGTCATTTGCCAACAGCTATATAGAGGGATAAGACTTTAGTAAAATCTCTGGTCATGTTATTTTAGGTTCAGCAATGTTTTATGTGGTTCACAACTATTTGACTCATGCCACCAGAGGAAACATTTTGAAGTCCCATTTTAAGTCGATAGATTTCATTGTTCTTCAGGGCACTTTGTTTTCTTCCCCCTCTGGATTTCTACTTCCAAACCTGCAGTGAGATCTGGAACATTTACACACTTAGACGTAAGTCTGCAAGTAATCTGTAAGACTTGGTAATGTTTTCTTTCCAGATGCAAGCCAAAGAAATGCAAGTGATCCAGAAGACAGAAGGAGAGAAGTTAGGGAACCTCGTGGCATATTTCATCCTATCTCAGAGACACCTGCGACAAACAGTCATTATGCTGCAAGATTGTTACAAGCTCAAGAAAATTGCCTCAAGGTCCCAAAAGGAAGGCACAGGCCTGGAACAGCTTATTATAGAAGTAAAATTCTCTTGATAGTTTGGTTTAGAATGTGGAACCCCTACAGTACGTTGTCACTACACTTTGAAGTTTACAGACTTCTCAGGAATTGTGTCTATTTCTAGAGAAGAGACAGCTAACTCCAGATTGCAGAATATTTATATTCACTTTTTATGCCAAAAAGAACTGGAAATGCCTTGGACATAGCTACTAAAGATCAGATACTTCAGATCCACTTTTTAAGATGGATTTACTTAGAACTCCTTTGAAAATCTTAAGTTAATTATTTATAAAGGGTGCATAGGATTGTAAAATAGTTACCTGGCTTCCGTTATAGCATTTTCAAAAACTCTGATTCTTAAATCTGTTCTCACTGTACTGCAGGGAAAGTAAGAAGGTTCACAAGTTTAATGCTCTGTTTCACACAACCATTTTATCTTTCAGGAGTTATCGATTAGTGATGACACCAGGGACATTTCACATCTCCTGAAGGACAACACAGAGTATATACTTTTAGTGCTGGAATTTATACAAACTGTAAGGTTGTTACAACTGAGAGAGATGCAGTTTAAGGAAATAGTCAGAAATCTGAAAGGCTGCATCCAGGACAAGGTAAAACTAAAGATATATTACCCAGGAATTTCATTCAGAAAATGCCAAATAATTTGCATTGCTGCTGTTACTGCACAAAAGACTTTGTATCCAAGCATCGCTCTTCCCAAGGTCTTATGGTTTGTTTTGTGACTTGTAGTTTTCTGAGGAAGCCAACATCATAGCCAGTGAACTGAAAGAATTCAGAGAGCAGAAAGTGAGAAGGCTGGAGGAACAGCTGAAACTCTTCCTGGAAAGTGAAAGAACAAAGATGACTATTTCAAGTCATTTTGATCCATTGCAGGTTAGAAAAGAGCAAATCCCAAATTTTCTCTAATTTAACAGGCTGCGTCATATGCACAGTACATTAGATTAATAGCATAATGTTAATGAGACATGATCACAGCTACATTGCACAGATTATATCCTGAATTCATGACACATACATGAAGAAAATGGTTAAATGTAGAGATTAGGAACACAAGACTAAGTAGCTGGAAAAGGATAGGAGAAGCACAGATTTCAAAAGTAGGCTGTGCCCCAAGCAAAAGTACAAGGGAACAAAGAAAACAAACTTAAGAGAGTTTTCTTCTTTTCAGAACAAAAATGTCAGCTTGAAGCCCACACGGTTTGTTTCCACAGCATATGCTGAACAGCACGATAGGGTACAGTGTGACTGCCTCCCTTCACACAGCTTCCCTCTTGTTTTACTGAAGGATTACAAAGACTGATACTCCATCAATAGCATATCTTGTACAGAGGTGCTAATCATTATAGAGTTTGAGAAATCTAACTGTAGAAAGCACACTTAGCAGCTAGTGTCTGCCCTAAACAAAGTATGTACTGCCAGAGAACTTTCATTCCATAAGGTGAGAGTCTGCTGAAGGTCTCTGTATTTGCTGCTTAATATTGTTTTCAGGCAGTTGAATAATGCAAAGGAATAGAAGTTTCTAAAAAAGTTTCTAAAATACAGACCCCAGGTTTATCCAAGGGGAGAAGTAAAGAAAAGCTCTCATAGAACCAAATATGAAATTTCCATTGTGCTTTTCATAGGTACTTACTTTTGTATCTCCTTTCTTTTCACTGTAGAACCTGATGAAAGAATGCACTGAAACGAAAGCTTCCTTAGGAAAGGATTTTCACCCAGATTTACAGAAGTTGAGAATGAGAACAAAAGAAGCAAAAAAAGGAAAAGAAACTCAGCAAAGCAACAGCCCTCTATCATCAACCACCAACTCTTACTGGGTCCCAGGGATACATCACAAGGCAGATGACCAGCTCTTACTGTTCTTGACTAAGAGTGAGTCAGGTTTGGCATAGGATTTTCAACTCAGAACATATCAGGGTTTCACCCTTTCAAGTAAAGGATATTATCAAAATTCAGATGTAAAACTGGATACTTACATAGGTGCTTGCTTTTTCTAGGATGTGAATAAAATTAAATCCTTTACCTAGATGATATTTATGCATCTGCAGAGCTGAGCTTACTCCAGCCTTAGGGTTAGCAGTTCCATAGTGGTTTTCTTGAAACATCAGCCGCTACTTGAGAAGCAGGAGAACTTGTTTTTCTTTGAATTGAAAAGGTTCCACAGGGATCAGGTGCACTATCACATGTGATCAATCGCTTAATACTTCAAAGTCTTTTCCAACGAATTCACTATGAAGTAAACAGGCATTTATTTACTCATTAGCTTGATGAAGCAGGATAGCACAGTCCTGGAATTCCATTAAAAACAGAAATAATGCAAAAAAAATGAATTTGAAACTGATGAAAAATAATTTTTTCATGCAACTAAAACTAAAATTAAAGAGAACACACACTAAGTGCATCAAGCAGTCCAGTTGGCCTTGTTGCTCCCTTATCACCCTGTAAGCAATTCCCAGAACTTCCCAAAAAGCAAGTGGTTCAAAGAGTAACAAAATTACCAGAATGCCAGAGAAAGATTTCTTTATCTAGCCCCTTGAAGAGATTCCAATGTATTTCTGTTTTTAAACCTCTTCCAAAAATTTGACATTTGGTCAAAAAGTACAACTTTTATTCCTAACATCTGATTTTTAAACTGATACCTTAAGTCCAAATACTACATAGAAAAGTCAAGGTTAGCTTATGTAACAATGAGAGGAATGGACAGAAACCTAACTGGAATTGTTGCAGCAATTAACTAATAAATACTGTTCTCATAGATATCAAGGTGCTGAAGCAGGCAGAACACCTGATGGCATCCAGAATCATTCTTCTGAGTCCACAGTTCACAACACCTTCTCTGCATGGTAAAAACCTTAAGATGCTTTATTGGCTACTACCCCACACATAGAGGTGCACAAAGTGATCTCACAAGAGGCTTCTTTTCATGCCAACTACCTCCTTTTTAGTTGCTTAACAATATGTGAGCCACATCTGATATCTGCATAAGTAACTAGCCTATAACTGAATTAGCAATGATGGAGCCCTTATAATAAACCAAATCTCGAGTTAGGAGAACTTAGGCAAATGTATTTATTAGTTAGGGGGGAAAAAATCCTATCAATTCTGGTGAGATGCAGAATTTGACACTTTGATAGAAAGTCACTACAGAGATCAAGGGAGATAGAATTTTTTTCCTCACTTGCATTGGTGACAAAGAACATTTTTAGTAACTATGGGGGGAGGGAGACTGTCAGCAGTCCAACAAGAACTATGGGAATGAGAAGCAGCCTGAGCTAGGGTTTTGTTTTGTTTGGGGCTTTTTTCTTGTAATTCAACATACCGTTCTTCCTTTTTAAACAGACTTCCATCTATTATTTGAGATACATGAAAAAAGATAAAACTAGTGCATTGGATAATGTAAAGTGTTTTGGTTAGAAATATATTTTCTCTGCAACGTTAACATCTCTGCCCAGAGTTCAATGTCATGTTCCAAGCAGCAAAATTACCTATTTTGCCTTACACATCTATGTAATTCCAATGTGTAAAACATTCACTAAAAAAAAATATGCTGAGATGGATTGCTTCGGAAAGCAATATTTCCATTTTTGTTTACACAGGTGCTGATAAAACTGAGTGTATAAAAACCTCTTTTCTTCTTGGTCTTCTGAAAGATGTGAACGATGAGCTCCAAGGTCATGCAGTGGCAGCTGGGCTATTAGAAAGCCAAAGGCAGGACAAAAGTAAATTTCAACTCTGTTCTTTTAAGTAAGAAAGTAAGAACTTAAGTGAAATGTGAAGATATCAGCTTCATCATTCAAGTAGCTGTTGGTTGTGTTCATTATAAGACTTTGCTGAACAAACATCAGAAAGTTACTCTACTTTGAAAAAAGTGTTCTACCATTGAATGGGAAAAAGAACATAGGTCAACCTTGACTTTGCTGCTGATCAGCTCTGAGGCGCACTAATGTGCTTAATGTCACTATTCTAGGCCTTAGTTATGAGAAATTTCAACTAGGAAAAGTGAAATGTGGGGGTCATATTCAACAATGATGATATAAGATGAAAAATGCAGTACATGTGTATTGCAGTGTTACCTCTCAGCCAAAGGAAATAAAATATAAAACCAATTAATGAAATGGTACTGTTCTTGCAGAAAAAGCAAGTACTTCTCAGGGTATACAGGATGCCTTAATGACTCAAGCAGAACTAACAGTAGTTGATCCTGCAAGCCTTTCACCAAGGGAGTTCATCATATATCAGTATGGCATCTCCATCCTACAGTTTCTCAGATTTCACATTGATGTAAGTTCTTAATATACTCATATATGTGTATATTAAACTATCATGCTACCACATGATGGTTATAATAAAATTTCTCCAGCCAACAGGCTTCAAAGTATCCTATAAGCTAAGAGCAAATAGGAAGTGACTAGCGTGCAAGCATCAGGCAATGACTTGCATTTGTTTTCTCTACAATGGTGCAGGACTGTTTTGAAGTCAACCCTTTCTCCCACACAATCCATGATCACTTCTTATATTTATTGTGGCATCTTTCTTGATCACATCACTTATTTCTTGCATTACCAAATCCCTGCATACTGCATAATATTGTGATGTTTTCCTTTATAACTTGGACCAAAGATACTTTCATTTTCTTCATACAGTTTGCACACTACAGCTTTAGCCTAGGTAAATTCTCCAGGGTCTTTCATAAGACTATCAAATAATAGTAAAAATGATGGTGACTACAGCCAGAGCTCCAGGGCTAGAGCAGACTTTCATTTACTTAAGTAGAAAAAATTGGCAAGATGAACTACTATGATTCGCTGATTTTTTTAAACAGCCTCCATTTTCATGGATGGTTGTTGGCTCTGTGAACCCACTGCAAATCAAAGCTGACATTTAAATGATCTTTTATCCCATTAATCCCAACTTACTTTGCAGATTTGATGTGCATACACACTTTGTACAGAAGCATTTTTCCTTCTCTTTGCAGGCTCCAGAAATTAACCTGTGTCTTGCTTCCAGCATACCTCTTAGTAATGCCACTGGCAATGCTTTCAGAAACTCATTCTTTTATCAGGTTTGTCAACTTCACATCTAGCCATTGCTCTCATTCTCGCATCCATTAAGTTATGGGACTAAGAAGCACAATGCAAAAATGTTTCATACTTTTCATTTTGTAATATGCTTGAAGCTTTCTAGGAAAAAAATATTGATCTAAGAAATTATCACATCTTAATGGTATACTCCAGATACATCCAAACACAAACTTAACAGAGCACTCCAGAGTACTGGGCTTGAAAAGATGTTCAGTAGAAAGGTCATATTCAAAGCACATTTATTAAATCAGCTCTGCTTACCCTGTTTCTTATGTCCAAATTCTACCACTGCCATTTCTACCAAATTCTCTATAGTCAGCTTTATAGACAGCAGGATTGTATTGGCACTTGTTATAATTACAGAATCTGACTGTTTAGTGTTATTTATTTCTATTACTTTGGGATGTTGAGAGAGAAGTTCTCTGAAGTTCAGAACATATAAATATAAAACTGCCTAGAAACAGTAAATAAAAATGCTTTAGATTTGCATCATGGAGCATTAAACAATGTTTTATGATAATACTGCTCTCATGTCTATATGGCTATCCTCAGGACTCTAATTTGAATATTTTAAATTCACTAAAATTGAGATAAAGATTTTAAGATTTTCATCAGCTGAGCTGACTACTGCTGTGCTCATCTCAGCTCTGGATATTTGTCATTTCTCAGAATTCAAAGCACAAGCTATTCATTTTAAAGGATTGCCTGAGCTCCGCGGGAGGTTTCCTTCTCCTCCTTGTGCACTGCTTAGCTCATATCACTGCTGCTGACTTCAACCATGACACCAACCCACTCTTTCTAAGGCTTTTTCATCAGGTATGTCAACATGTTCCAAAAGTAATTACATTATAGCGGGGGGGGGGGGAAGCAAGCCCCTCACCGGCCTCTCCAGGCCGCTTCGCGTCTTTGTTTGCTTGCCTGCCGCCCGGAGTAAACCGGGAATGATGCAGTCTCGGAGCGTCCGAGGAAGCGGTCGGGTATTGCCGGGAATCGGGCGCGGTAACTCCGAAGCCCGGAGGAGGGGAAAGAAGTCCCAGGATGGAGAGGGAAGGAACCGGAGGGTGACAGGGATGGGGACGCTCTGGCAGGGCAGAGCCGCCGCTCCGTATCCAGACCACCCCCGGCACCCCCGGAGGCGCCTCCTGGGGTGGCCTCTTTGCGAAGCGGCGGCTCGGCCCGGCGAAGCCGACAACCACGGAGGGCAGCGCCCCGCTTTTTGTCTCCTCCATCAACTTCGCCACCGAGCCTCGTAAAGAAAATCCCTCTCCCTGCTCGTCCCCGAGCCGCGCTTTCATTTTGAGTTAAAAAGAGAAATTGCTTGACCTCGTGCTCACCAACAGGGAAGGGCTGGTTGGAAATGTGATGCTCCAGGGCAGCCTTGGTTG
>JAOEHY010014218.1:0-26384 GCA_025447955.1 Psilopsiagon aurifrons | reverse complement strand
GCCCAGGATACGGTTGGCTTTCTGGGCTGCAAGCGCACACTGCCGGCTCATGTTCATTTTCTCATCGACCAACACCCTGAAGTCTTTCTCTATAGGGCTGCTCTGAATCTCTTCTCTGCCCAACCTGGAGCTGTGCCTGGGATTGTGCCGACCCAGGTGTAGGACCTTGCACTTGACATGGTTAAACTTCATCAGGTTGGCATCAGCCCACCTCACAAGCATGTCAGAGTCCCTCTGGATGGCATTCCTTCCCTCCAACATGTCAACTGAACCACCCGGCTTGGTGTCATCGGCAAACTTGCTGAGGGCGCACTCAATCCCACTGTCCATGTCACCGACAAAGATGTTGAACACTTAATTTGAGCCACCTCAATTGTAAGCAGGTGCAGCTCTCAGTGTCAGAGCTAGATCTGCTTTTAATGAAGTGGAGATGAACAACTGATGGAAAAGAGTCATCTGGCAAAACAACAGAGCAGCCTGAACCATAAGGAAATTGTCAGCTGTGGAACAGGGAAGGAAAGAAGCCCTTCCTTTTTTAAAGCTACGTGAAGAGCTCTCTGTGTAGCTTGACAAGACTCTGCAGGCTGGCCACAGGGTACCTCTGGAACCTTGTGTTGTGTCTCAGAGAGTATGATGAAAATGGGACCTTCAGCAATGATTAGGCAATAGTAAATGATTTTGGCTAAATAGAGTTCTGTTTTTCCTGATTTCGTTGTTTACCCACAAAAAGTATGCTGGAGGATGTTCTGTGCATGAGAGTAATTTCTAGCTGAGCATCTGCATGATAGTCACTAAACCTGAAGTACCTTTTATTAACATGAATGAAATCAATTGTCTCTGAAGGTAGTTAATTACATCTGGATATTAGGGCATAAGATTTCTCAGAGGATTTTTCTTCTGGATAATCTACTATTCTCCTTTCAGTCTGGTGAAAATATAGTGATCAGATCAGATTTAATTTTCAAGCTGGTAGACATTCAGTACTAGATGAGATGAAACCCAGTTTTTGATTTTTAGCTGGAAGAAGGTTTAAGATAGGATAAATAAATTAAAAAGAAAAGCTTTTTCCTCCATCTGTTTGTTGCATTTCTTGAGATTCCTCACCTTTCTCTGTGTCTTGTCACACATATTCTACATTCACTCAAGGGCAGATGATGTCATATTGCCTCTTTTACCAGTTATTCCTCTTCTTAATATCTGTTTCCTAAACAACCAATTTCCTGTGTGTAATTTTAGTCATCAGTTAAGTCACCAGTATATTTGGATCACTTTTTCTACACAACGGCCTGTTGCAAGTTCATACAATTTCTGTTTCTAAAATCGCAGCCAAAATGTAACACATAATTTAATTCAAATGGGTTAATATTCATGATCAAGAGGAAACATTTCCTTTATCTCTATTTTTGGCATAAGGAGCTAGCCAAAAGCTCAGACCAAAACAAACTTTTTATTGGCATTGATTCAGATAATTTGGACCCAATCCTACTCTTCTTGAAATCAATAATAGAACTTTCATTGGGCTTCTGGAGAGACAGGACAGGGTTCCTCATAATAAATATCTTTGGTGAATTCAGTTATCTTAAAGTTAAAACCAGTGATAACACCAATGATATATTTTTTCTGGACAAAATTATGTTTAATAAATATGTCATAAATAAAGTACAGAGGATACACTACATTACTGAAAAGACTTTGACAGTCTGACATTTTTTGCACTTAAAAATAAAGGCAACGTTCTCTGCAAAACCTGAAATTTTCTCTATGGAGCATCAACATGATTAAAACTATTCAGAATACTTAAAAATCTAAATATCATTGCAAAAAGTAAATTGGATGGATTCAGTGGCCTAGGCTGACTCTATTGGTTATGCACAAATAATGCTGAAGACAGGTTTTGACCTGAAAACTTTAAATTATCATGCAAGTAGTATGATAAATGTGAGTTGCAATTTGGAATGGTTTAGTTCCAACTAATGTACATACTTAACAGAGTTATTTGTATTTAGAGTTTAGTTTCCCAGAACCTCTAGACCCAACAGGAAAAGATCAATGCGTGCAGAGTGAGATTTGGGCCATATGAAATCTGAAGAACCTATCTCTCCTATTTACTAGAAAGGAAAGTTCAATCAAAAATGCTCTAAATTTGGATTTTTTTTCATCATATGTTATCAGAAAGCTAAGCAGTATGAAAGCATGAGCTCGTGCATTATTCTGCATCTGACAGTGTTTTAAAGTTGTTACAGTAGTCCCTGATATGGTTTGACTAGCAGTAGCTGCCTATACAATGTCAGAACATTTGAGAGTATGCATGAGGGTCCATTCCCGAGGGGTAACTATGAATGATGCCACCCTTCTCGGAAGGTGAAAATGTTTATCAGTAAAAACTCTAACTAGGGGTGTTGACTTCAGAGCTGAGGAGCAGGCCCAGGCCTTTCTAGGAGGACATGTAGGCCCCACTGGTAATGCTAAATGGGTAGAATTTGTCTGAGGCAAATTATTTGTCTCCCCTTTTTTCCTTTCCCTTTCCTTTCCCTTCCCCTTCCCTTTTCCCTTTCCCTTTTCCTTTCCCTGCATTTCAGATAGGATTACTTGGGACTTATTTGTCCAAATTCTGTAGGGGAATTATATACTAGGAGTTTGCAACGCTTACTTTTTCAGCCCTTTTTTGTCCTTTTGTGCCTGGTGTCAACTTAGGTGCCCAGTTTGAAAACCAGACCATCAATGACAACGGAGTCAGCATTTGAATTGCTTGTGTTGAAATGAGTTTGGCTTCCAGAACACTGGACTGAAACCTGACTTGGTTCCAAGTGAAATACATTGTTGGCTTGGAGTTAATCTCCACTGGAGCTTTGTCAATAGAATAAATTCACATTAATATTTGTCTGTGTTGACACAACAGGCAATAGGCTTAGAAGTACAATGTAAAACAACAGGTCACCAAAGGCATGCCTTTAAAAAGCTCTTCTTATAATGTGGGCAAACACAATAAATTCTAGAGGTTCGGTCAGCTTCAGCTGAGTTCACAATGGACACTGCAAGTTTCAGAAGATGAAATTATGTTACAAGACTTCCAAAATGTCCTGAGCTTGGGTGGATTGGGAAATGCAGGCCGCAATAGGGATTTAAAAGGCTTAGTACAAGATGGCAAATTTAGTTCTACATTTGGCTTGTTTCACAAATCAGGTCTTTTCTGGTGTCTTAATAAACCTTACTTCTCATTCCAAAAGGTTCCTACACTTGCTGCTCCCTCCAATATTTTTATATTCTCTTTGAAAGAGGATAGTCTCATTCAGTCTCATTCATCTGTAGCCATGCATGTGCACTTTTTATGGTTATTGACACCCCTAATTTTTTCCAATATGAATATATAATTCTGGACATATCAACATGTTCTGATCACTGGCATAGTCATCTGCACACACATGCATATGCAATCCTTGTTTTATATCTGAGTCTGAAATGTCTTGGAAAGCTGGGTGTCTGGCCAGATACGAGAAGCAATGGCCCCAGGTCATAACAAGAGCCTCTTTTTCTAGTCCATGCATAAAGAAGACACAAACAGAAGTCTATTCTCCAATTGATGGAAGGAAAATACTGAACCCTCAAATAGATATTCTTTACAATGCTGAAAAAGTGACACCTAGAATACGGGATAAGCATTTTGCTTGAGGATTTGCTGTCATTGGTTCACTTTAACCGTGTAGAGGCAGGAGGGAGGGAAAGATACTAGGAAGGAAATGCTGAATTGGTGCTTTTGCAATGCTTGACACATCACCACTTTGGACTGCCTGAAAACGTTAAAAAAATATTATGATTATCACAGTCCAGTGCAGTTATTTTTTAATTTTTTTTTTTTAAAAAAAGAAGGGCAAAAAAAGGCTGTGGGACATTTTTCACTTTTCTACTACAGTTTCTGCCATCACATATTTTGTTGTTTACCTTGATTTATTACAGGTCTTTCTCTAAAAGACTTTTTTTCAGCTATACGTCAGTTCTTGTGAATAAGCCCAAATATGATAACCTTAGGCATAGGTTGTGGGTTTTTACCTAAAGCATCTGATTCCCAAAGTACAATGACAGGAATTCAAGTTGGTAAGTAACAGGGCCTTTATTTCCCCAGAGATACAAGTGTGGAAGTCAAGGGAAATACAATGACGTTGTTAATGTTGTATTTATATCTGTTAGTAGTCCCACCCTTGGCTTCATTGTCTGAAGTGCTACTGTTATTTTCATAAAAAGCACAGCAGGCAATTTCTATTTTATACAAATGATTTATTCCTACACATGTGAGGAAAAAACATTTTTATTGGCTGCTTTTGAGCTATTAAAGGATCTTGTCATGATGTTTTATGCTTAAAACCCCTTTCATTAGATAAGCTAGCTAATATTTAGACTGTCTTTTGAAGGTGTAAGATTCTAGGCATTAATTTTCATCTCACAAAAGATAATCTAACTTTAACCATCACTTATGTGCTGATATATATTCTTACTAAAGATGAAAAAAATTATGAGAAGGCATTAGTGTCTTCAACAAAGCCATCATGGGAGTTTGCTTACTTTAGCATAACTGATAGCCAATCGGTCATTATAATTCCTGATGCTTTCACAAAATAACTTACTGTGTAAGAAAGACAAAACACCATTAAACACATCATTCAGAGCACTGACTGAATAGAACTAAAACCATTTCCAAAATCAAACTAACAAAATCTGGTTAATTTAGGTTGGGTTTTTTTTTTCAGTGGCTACTGGGTGTTATTTGCTGCTGGAGTAGGTATGTGTCTGTCAGTATATTTTAAGAAAATACTATTTTCATGTATTTTTGACACAATCAAAGCTAGGAAGTATTTGAAAGACACTTCACACCATGAGGTTGTCGTGAAACACAACTTGATTAAGTTCAAATGACCTTTAAATAATCACTTGGATGTCTGTTAGTTTATCCAAGGTTCCCAAAGTTTGCCCATGTTTTTTGTGTGAAAACATGTCTTTAAGTACTTAGCTACTTCCCAAGTCTAAGGTGAATGCGACCTGACAGAAACATCACAAATCTTTGTAACATGTGGTTTTAAATACCCAACCAAAGTAACATCAAGTGAATTCATAGCAAATTGTGTATTTCGATTGCTGATCAACTGCTGTTACTTAGGAAAGTAACAGAACTGGGGTTTGCTTTTAGGATGCTTTGCAGATCAAGCAAGATATTTCCTTTACAAGCCTGCTGAAAATAAAGGAAATCTTCTGATTCCATCTCAAAAGACTCCTGTGAACGCCAGTGAGAAAACCTCAGGTAGTAGTCTGAAATTTGGCTGACCCCAGAACCGATGTGTGAATGAAGGTTAGGAAGATTGCTTTGAGTGGTATCAGAAGATGAGTACTTCAGAAATAAGCAGGAAGTTGAAAAAGTGTCTATGGTATTATAAATTGCACAGATAGAGACTTCAGCCATCCCCAGAGATATCCAGGACTAAATACAGGAAGATACTATCTGACAGGCAGTTGAAGAAATACCTTAATAAAAGAGCTTCTTGAAACCTGTGGACCAAAAAGGGTTATATGCTACAGAGTGAAGAATTATTTGGACTTCTCTTTTTCACCTGAAGCACTAATCAGTCCAGAAGGAAGGAGAATTTGGCTTTACGAGAGAATGAAGTTATTAAGGAGAAGAAGAAATCTGAAAGAGCTGCTGCATCTGACACCGTAAGGTGAATCTCTCTGCTACACAGACCTGGAGTGGCACTTTTCAGGTATCTGTGTGCATATACTCTTAGTGGCTTTGGTAATGTTTCCAGGCTATTTAATAGGGATCAAACTACAAAGAAGATAAATGTGGCAGGTATTTCACATTTGATGTGGGTTTTGGTCTGGATTAACATGCAGGAGTCCAAGTGGTCTGTGTTCTGCTGTGCTTCCCTCACTCTCAATTATCAGAAAAAACAAATGCAAATGACTAATTTTAGCAGGCTTATGCAGCAAAACATATGGTGCATAGGATAATCTGAGCAGCTACAAAAAGGTGTAGCTTGGAATATATTTTCATTCTAAATAGTTGAATTTAGGGAAATTCCCTGTTCTGTCCCAGCCTTTTTCCTATACTTGGTTCTTTATCGTTATTCCTTTGAAAAATCTTACTTCATTTTTTTGAAGGCTTCTTTTTTTTTTTCCCCCAGCATTGGAGATCACACAGTTTCAGAATCAGAGAAAGGCTGAAAGGACCTCTGGAGGTCATCTGGTGCATCCCCCTGGTTAGCAGGACACCCTATAGCTGGCTATCCAGGACCACCTCCAGACAAGGGTGGAGACTCCACAAGCTTCCTGAACAACCTGTGCCAGTACTCTGCCACAGTACAAAACCATTCCCTGATTTTCAGATGGAACAGGTGAGAAGCAGGGAGTAACCTGTACTTCATGCTTGTAATGTTGAGAAGCAGTTAAGGAGAAACCTAAATAGCATGTTGTAATCTTATTATACATGGTCGTGCAGTTTCCCTGTGCTCTAAAGAGTAATGGTTCAGTGAAAGACTTCTGCCCTGCAGAGAAGCCGGAAAATGGAAGGCTACGTTAGGTGGTTCAGCAGTGTGAAGTCATTATCTGAACTAGAATTAGGATTAGTCTTTTAATATATGCAGATGCCTGGACAGAGTGGAATAGGAGGACTGCAGTGGCAAGACCTTTTGACACATGGTGCAGGTTCTGTACCTCAATAACAAGTTGCTGTCAGAGGAAAAGTAATACTGTGACAAGTGGTAAGTTCGGAAGACCTAATAGATCATTTCTGTGCCCATTGAGATCACACTGCTTTTTACCGTATAAATTCATGGAAACCTTTTCTTCCACCAGCAATAATGCCATCATTCTCTTATCTTTTCATTGTTTAAATCATGTAAAACTGAACAATAGCTGCTTAAACAAGTTTAGGGGACAAGGGACTTGATTATCCTCTGTATTATTGAAGATCTTTTAAATACACAGTTCTATAAGTTAATGTATTATGCAGGTCATTATGTGTCAATATATTTCTGTTTCCACTTCTGAACTTCTAAGCATACAATTGTGCTTTCTTTTTGCGCTAAGCTCTTTTTGCTTTGGCTGTGTCTGAAATGCAGAAAACGGCAAAAGAATTGAGTCTAAAATAATTCTATATTGGTAATTTCTGTGCCAAGAAGGACATGTTAGAGCATTTCTAAGTAAAATATTAGTGATGCCATACTTTCCATTTTTTAGCTCTTCAAAAGTGACTTGGGTTCTCTGTGAGACACCCAGGACCTCAGACAATTTTTCTTTCCCCATGATTAAACTTAACAATTTGTTCTTCTGTCTCTCCAGTAACACAGGAGAGAAAGTGCTGCCGGTGTTTTCGCCTAGCAAATCCTGAATGCTTGCTTGTTTAAAAGTGCAATGTACACGATAACTTTTGAGATTTCATGTAAGATTTTTTCTCTCGTTGAAGTACCATACAGGTGGATTTGATCTGCCAATATGCTGATCACTCTTTTCCTGATCTGATAAAACAGTTAAACAAATACTCCAGCAGATTTCTGTGCAGGGCTAAGTCCTTAGGTTGTACTGAGGAGCCCTTTTCAAGGCATATGAGCATGTGATGCTGTCTTAACAAAGAACAATAAGACAAAAGAAAGATTGAATAGCTCATAATCCAATCCCAAATGTCCCTCATCAGTGCAATATACTGAGTACTTTTGTGGTTTTAATTATAGAACGTTTACTGGTTTACTGTTTTGAGTAAACAAGACCCAAAGTATAGCAATGATCTAAGAGCAGACCACGGAAGGACTTGGAAAAATGTTTGTGAGAAGCTGTAATTCGTTCCAGGAGAGACAATAAAATAAGTCGTTCTTATGTTGAGTTGGTTTGGTTTGTCTCTCTTAATATCATTTCTTTTAAGATGTTAATGTACAATGCTCTCTTTTCTTTTTCCTTTCACTTGCCCATGCTAGTCTCACTTCTAAGGGGCCACTAAGAGAGGTCTAGAGTTCTCTAAGGGATTAATTGTCTGATGAGAGTCAAGATCATGTCATGACTGAAGAAAAAACAAAGATGTTTTTATTCAACTTTCTTTCAAAGCTTTAAAGAAGAACTGTTAGGAATTTGCCAGGGCAATCCCGAGGCACACTGCATGAGGTTTTTATGCGTTAGCCTGTCATGCACATTGCTTTTATTATTGCACTGAAGGAGCAAAGTTTACTGGCTATTGACCCCTCATAAACCAGTGCACACCAGACAAATTTGTGGGTTGATGAAACTAATTTTTAATTGCTTTTCTGTCTGCTATGTTTCCCAAGAAGATACAACTAACTGGAATGTGATAATTTAACTGTAAAGAGGCTCATGTCCTGCTCATGGCTAGGAGTTGGGCATTTCTCAGGAAAATTATTCTTATTAGAAAACTGCAGTTAAAACCAAAATCCTTTAGAGAAATATGCTGTATTACATTAAGGTTTCATAATAAAAGATTTCACAAGAAAGGATTTCACAAATCTAAGATGGAACCATTTTTGGCATGGGTTTTGGCACGCAGAATGAGTGATTCTGTTTTGTCCAAGATATTTAAGTAAGATCCGTTCATCTGCAGTTATCTTGCTCCTTTGAAATTGCCACTTTGAAAACAGCTGACTTTGTGAGGTTGGGTCAGATAGGAGCTGTTTCCTTAGTGCTGTGTGACCAATTATTTTGTAGGTATCCGCTATAAAGACAGTTAAAGTAAGGAAAAAAAAGAGGAAAAAAGCTGGTATAGTTACATTAAGAACTAGATCACACCTCAGGAATTGTGTAGGTAATTGAGAGTTTAAGCTGAAATTATATGCATACAAATAAGACTACACTCAGGTGTCACATAACTTGAAAACCTCATTTGCCATAGAAAATTTGCTCTGTGACTTCCACTTTTCCAAATTCAGCCTGTTTTTACTCTCTACTTTTAACAGAGCTGTGCAGCTGAGTCTTAGTTGCAATCTGGAAAGTGACTATTCCTTTACCTATATTCCTTTATAGACTGGAGGCTACTAATGTATTCTGGGTTTTGCTGCCACTTCCTCTAAATGGCAGCCCATGGCTTTATGATAATGCTTTTTATACATCAACTCCATGGGCTTTGGCACAAGCTATCAGGACTTTTGTTGTGTTTGATTTTATCCAGGCACTGAATAAACAGGGAACAGGAATGGGAAATTTTACCTTTTCTCCCTACACAGTTTCATACTGTTTAGCTAGGCAATCATTCCCATTGGGATGCTTTTCTTTTCTGACCTAAAGGTTTGGCAGTGCACAGTAGAAGTATTTTTTATATATCACTTTTCTTATAGAAGTCCAGATAGAAGAGGAAAATATTTCAGTTTTGAGAAGAATTATGAATGAACAGAGTCTTACCAGCACAGTAAGAGTGCTTCTCTGCTTTACTGACTACCTTAGAGCACATTTTAATAAGGACCAAAATACAAAATTAGCCTGCAAATTCCAGAATCCATTTTCCCTGTCTAAAGCTGAATTGCAACTCTCTATCCAAAGAAAAGGACAACCAGATTCCAAATAGTATATACTTTGTAGTAGCACTGATTATTTTTCAAATAATATCTTAATGAGAAATTTAATATTTCTAGTTCTAGTAAGTCTTCAAAATCTTCTGAATTGTAATAATGGACTTACTTAGGATATGTTAGAAATAGTCTTAGCCTGTGGCTTAAGATGATTATTCTTCTTAAATGTTAACTAACTCAAGGGATAACAATTTGAAAATAGTCACAGAAAAGAAATGTTTTGTTCCTGTCAGAAATGTCTGTGATTGTTTGGGTTTGTTTTTTTCTGTTTCATTTTGTATTTTTCATTTCACGTTGTTTCACAGATTACCAGGTCTTTCTTTAAGATGCACAACAGCTATTATTTCTATTATTATTCTTCTAAACGAGCCTAGACCCACCAAAGGAAAAAAAGTTGAACCTACAAGTTTTTTTCCATTTGAGTGTGCTGCAACTTTGCAGCATTGTGAGTATGAAAGTGCTGTCACCTAAAGTATTAAGAAAAGGTATTTTTATTTTTATTTTTTTCTGTAGAAAAGAAGATGGGACATGGAAGGAATAAGAAAGAGAAAGAGGGAATGAGAAGGAGAAAGGTGAAAGTCCAGGTAAGTGACTTGCAGATAAGGAAGTGAGGGAATGCATTATGGATTCCTATAAGAGATATGTTCATACTGATGTGAAAGTCTAGAGAAGCATCTGAATGCTCTACAGTGTGATCTCAGGTTTAAGTGAGAAGTTGTAGATACTGGATCATAGAACAGTATTTCAAATACATGCTGTATTAAATAACTTTAAAAATTAGTGTTCCCACCCAAATTCTGTTCTCAGCCACATGTGCAGAAGATGCAATTGTACAGATCTAAAGGATCATCAGTATGCTAGGGGGCTTGCAAACTTCCCCTTTGAGAAAAGGCCAAGTGATGTGGGCTTGTTCATTTAGAAGGGGAGACGGCTTTTGGGGAACCTAAGAGAAGCCCACTGGTTCAGGGCAGTTATCAGGAGGCAGAGCCAGGCTCCTTAAGAAGGTATGTGACAAGTGAACAAGAGCCAACAGCAGTACATTGGAACAGAACAGCTACGAAGTGGTACAAAGCAAAAAAAATGAACCAGCCAAAACTCCCTTAGGGACAGTCAAACAGTAGAGCAGGTTGCCCAGAGAGGTTGTGCTAGCTCAGTCGGGTTTTCAAACCCTACTGTAAGCAGCCTTGAGAAATCTGATCTGCCATCAGAGCTACCCCTGCATTGTAGGGTACCTTGAATTAGAGACCTGCTGAGACCCCTTCCCACCTGAATTATCCTGTGATCCTGTTATCCTATGGCTATTTCCCAAATGCCAACATCATGGTTACAGTAGTAAGGTACATATTCCAGACAGTTTTCTGAGAATTTGTCTAACTACAGATCTAAACAGAAACTGAGATCCTGGGCCATGTGTGATTTCTAAGACTTCGTCCTTTTCTCATTAGGTGTTTTATTTTTAAACATGATACACATCACTGATTACACCTTCTTCTACAATACTGTGCCACTCGACCTAAGCACCATTCCTGGCTATTTCATGATCTAGTATAGATGTAGCCTCTGGGCATAAACGTTCACTGCGTGGTAGCTTGCTCAGGGAAAGGTTAGGCATAGGTGGACTCTTGATCCACATGGTAGAGATATGAACATAGAATATTCTGAAAGCACATTCCCATACTGCTTTTAAGATGTTTGTATAAAAGACAGCCGCAGCCATATCACCAAAGGTTTTCTTACAAGCTGAAGTAATGGACAGGACTTCACCAGCTTTGTAAAAATCAGTTCAAAAAATGCAGGCTTATAGGTCCATCTTTGGACCTTTGTGAAATCCATTAAATTATACCAACCTTTACATGACTAGTTTATTTTTTCTTTTTCAGACTGCCCTAGGAAAGTATATACTGCGAAGTTAGCACTGTGAAATACCTATGAAATGCATGTCCTGTGAAAGAAGAACAGAGGAATATACACACAAAAACCCCCTGTCATTCTCAAACTTTTTGACAAGCAGGGCCCCTTTATAGCCTCATTTGTCTCTGTGTAACCTTTGGTTGCCTAACTAGCTTTAATTGCTGGCTGTATTTGAAGCCCTGCTGGGCTGCAGAGTTAAGTAGCAAGTGGGGTAACTGGCGCTTCCAGTATAAATACTCCCTCCTCCCCTAGATCACATTGAGTTGCTGCTCTATTTGCATTCAAGAGAATTTTCTTCTTTATGTATGCAGCAAATTTGATCCACTTTTTTATTTAAAGCAACTAACACTATTATCCATGGGTTGAGAAAAACAGATTCTTGCTCTTTCCTGTCACTTTAAGCAAAACAATGTAAGTCCCACAGTTTAAAAGCCATATAAGCTATTCTCTGATCACAGAAGCATTTATAACATCATAATGTCTCACAAACTATTGGTGTATGAACTATCTCATCGTTTTCTTTGGAATAGAATGGCACTCAAAAGAGACAAGAGTTTTTAATAACAGCAGCATCCTTGCCGAATGTAATGGATGAGAAATTGCATTTCATTTAGTCAGACAATGGAACCAGGCATAGTCTCTGAGGAATGTGGTGTTAAAGAGACTTTTATGTACTTCTCCAGCTTTCTAAAGAAAGACATTTTGTCCTCTAGGTTCACCAGTCTTTGTGAATTACATCTTCTATGCTTGTTTTTTTCTTAACCCTCTTGCAGATCTAACTTTTAACTTTGGATTAATAGTGCAGCTTTATCTTCCTGACTGTCACTTACATACTTCAGGTCTTCCTCTTGATGAAGCAACAGTAAAATGTATTTGTAGCGTATTTCAAACTAAAAGGAAAATAAGAAAGGGAAGAAACTTATTTCTCCTTGAAAAATTTTGAGAACTTTTCCTCCACTGCAATTATCATTTAATTAATTCCCAAAAATGTATTTATAAAGCGAAAAAGAAATTGAATTATTGAATTCTGGTACACTTCTTTCAGTATGTACTAGTACATATTACTCTAGTAAACTCTATTTAACTAGTCAGCTGAGATGGGCTTGCACTGTTTTGCCCAAACTGTGCCAAGCATCCAGGAGGACTTCACAGATAATCAGACCATCTACACGCTAGAAAGTCAGTGAATGTGGCATAACTCTCTTCCCTGGGTGTTTTGGAATGTTATTACTTGGCATGGCTTAAAAATACAACTTGAAAAAGAAAAAAGAAGTGTGATTTAGGGCCAAATTCACTGACACATTCCAGTTGCTTTGAGCCTGTCTGGTGATAGAAAACAGCAGTAAACTAAAAAGCTAAAAGTGGATTTATGATTGCTTTGCATATCTGACATGGCACGGGGCTATTAGAGCATACCAGAAGGGAATTCTCTCTTCTTTAATGATCAGCTGGAGATAAAGGGAAAGGGTGTTTGTTCTTGCTTATAAGAGAATTCCTGCTGGTATGAGATAAAATCTGAATCCAGTTTAGTCATATATTCATGGTATTTTAGTATTGATTAAATTGTTTTCACCTGCTAATTATTGATGGATATTAAGACAGAAATGTCCCCTGGAGACTAAAATGGCAATGAAGTGTAATAGCAACCCACGAATACAAGAAACATTTGGAAGCTTTTTTAAGCAAAGACTGTATGTGTATCACATGGTAAACTGCACTCAGTATGGTCTTCATATCCTTCCTGCTCACATGACTTTAACTGATCCAGCCTAAATGAAAGTTCATTGCTATCAAGAAGGAATGCCACCAATGGCATGCAGAGCAGATACATTTGAGTATGTCTGTCTGACATGTGACAAAAGGTTTCACTGAGCCACAGCAGCCTGAATTGCACAGTGGAGGGCCTTTGTCATCTCAGTTGAGGAATGCCTTGGACTTTCAATTGTCCTTGGCATCTCTGACATGATGATAAGTGTGCACAAATATTTCACCAAGCACCAATTATTTGGAAAGCTAAGTGCTTGTATGTTTTGCCTGGCAATGAGTTTCTCATGGCTAACTTCTCTGTGTGTGCATCTACAAATACTGTCAGAATTCCCCCATTAAGGTTTTTCTTCACTTCGTCTGGAGTGTTTTCCTTGTGATGGTGTCACAGCTAATTGAAAAGCATAGATTTATGTATTGAGAGTTTCATAGTCTGAAGAATGGCTTTTGTGTGACACTTGCATGGTCCCTCAAGAAACAGCCAAGTAGTTGAACTCTATTTAGATATGGAGACCTGTTCTTCTGGCAGCTAGATGTAGTGAATCTTCCAGCTGGGAATATATTAGATTAAAATGTTTGTCAAAGTAGAGGGGACTGGAAACGAGCACAGTTGTTCCAAAAAACAACTCAGAATGACTTGAAACAAACAAGTCATTCTGAGAGGGGTCAAACTGATCTTGTGATGTATAGGAGCCATATGTACCCAGAAAATGTTTAAGCACGAATGATACCTGATGCATAAGAGCTGCAATTAAGTAAGGAGAAGGTGGTATGCTTACATGCTCAGCTCTGTTCACTTGCATCACTCAGCTCCCTCTGTGTCTGTATGCTGGCAGACACAAGGATATATTTCTGACATTAGTACTGGTCAAATCATCCCTGTCTCATTGTCAAATCATCCCTGTCTCATTGACATGCTCAGCTCTTCCTCCTGAAAGTCTTATTTGAATAAAGGCTGTGAACGTGAGCAGATATCTCCAGATTGCACATAGAATAGCTGTGTTTTTCTGGTGGTTGTCTTTTCTGGTATCTAATAGCAAACTAACTTTAAACCCTGAGATTCTGGTTTAAGCATAGCTGTTCTATAGAAGGCCTCAGTTGTTAGACTACAGTTTTTCTGGCATCTTATAGAAAAGTCTGATCCAACATTTAAAAAGCTAGTTGTTAGATTATTTCATGAAAACTGAACAAACTTAAAGTTTAGTTACCAAGTAATATTTAATCAACAGTTCCTGGAGGCAAAAATAAATACATACATCTTATCTCCAATGAAAATAGAAATAGAAATATCTCCAGGCTGATGCATTGTGCAATAGCTGAATGGTATGATGTACATAAACATCCATGGCATTTTTTGGCCTGTTTTTCAAGACCTTCCCTGTCTTGTGAGAATGTTCAGGGCTATATATCAGCAGTCTAAATGAGAATAGATTGCTGTTGCAGATCATAAAATTCAATTATGGTAGAACTTTAATCTAAGATAAACTTGAATGTCTCTGATGGGAAAATAAGTGACCACCAAAGCAGCCTGGCCACCCAAGCCAGGGCTGATGTGGTTTCAGATACTTTGTTGAAAGCCAGATGCAACGAGATAAACTTTTAATTCTCCTTGTGTCAGATAAGCTTGTTGTGAAAAACATTTTCCGTCTCAGATACTCAGCAGATACTCTGCACTTTTCCCAGATCCTCTATCCATTGTGGGCTCTTTCTTCAGTTTCCTCCCTCTATCCTCTTGTAAACAAACACATCTTCATATAGTTTCCATCATTTACACATCAGTCTTGCCTTTCCTGTTCACTGAATTGACACCATATCAAGTTTGGCACTTTATCTAGTGGACAAATGCCTACAAAAGAGCTACTACAGTTTATAATGCTGGCCAATAGTACAGCTTTGCCAGTAAGTGTAGCATGTATTGTTTTTTATGAGAAACAGGTTCCATTACTTGAAAGTTTTGTCATTTGCACTTATGCTGCATGTTAGCAAGCCACAAACAAAACAGGGTTGCAGCTCAAAACTATGGCAATTTCAAATCTGCTTTTGATTCTGAAATGTCATGTATTGCCTTCTTCCCATTAAGCATATGATATTTCATTTGTAGTAGAAAAGTAAAAGATAAAATGCTGTCTGGATCCTTGGAGGAATAATGACTAAGTGGGTCATGAAAGTGCTAAATATTTGCATGTAAAAACTGGCTGGTACAGATTTGAGATCCAAAGGAAGTGTAAATATAATGTGAAGTTCTGACCAAAGTACTTGGAACAGCTGTTACCTTGAATTAAGAAAAGTAGACGTTCAATGGTGAATGTGGCCAAACCATGCAAAAATGAGTTTTGAGGTGAGATCCAGAATATGGAAGATAAGGGTGCAGGCATACCTATCTCATCTGAAATGAATAATCTTGATTATATAAATGAGGTTGTTCATGCATATGAGGATTACTGGGAAGAATAAAGGCTTCTAGTTTCATGCCCAGCTCTAGTTGCAAAGCATCAGAAATATTGACGATGCTGCATATTTTGATCGACAAGGCAACCACATTTTGCTGGAACAAATAGATTTTAACATTTTTTGTTAAAGACATGCGACAATGCCCTGTATATATAAACTAGCTTTTTATGAGCAAGATCTGGAAGCAGGATATACCTGCATCATTTTGTCCAGCCCAATATACCTTTTTTGCGTCCTCCCAGTAATGTTTTCATATCAAAATGCAGTCACTGATTTGTAGCAAATTTACTTAGATATTGAAGGGATGGTGTTGCAAGTTATGTCCCAAGTAAAGTGTGGGAGAAGCACAGGGAGGCACACACACCTTGGAGAGGGAAGAGTAGACTGCAGGACCATTCTTCTCCCTTTCCCCCTCTCAGTGTAAGAAACGGTCATGACACTGCCACTTAGTCAGTCCATATGTTCCAGACCACAGATGTAAAGCAGTTTACTCATGCTCTCATAGAGTAAACCACATCTTTCTGGGAACCTTTTTGTTTCCCGGAACCTCCCAGTGCTCAGCCTGGGGCAAAGTATCTCGCACCACGCATAGCATAGTGCTACCCTGAATTGTACAATTGAGACCATGGAGGAAGAGAACACAGGAAACCTTTATTTTTCTACAGAACTGATACAGTACAGGCAGAGCCTGCACAATAATGCTTCAATTACTGCCTTTCTCCTGTTAGTTACCTCCTGGTGACCCAGCAGAAGCAGAGGTCACTTAGCTGCATGGTAGCTCTGAGTTCTGAAGCAACTGTAGGAGACTGCCAATTATTCATTGTTTTCCCACAGTTTATCATGGCTTTGCAATATGAATCTCTGTAGTGTTCTGAGAGAGGGAGAGGTTGTCTAAGGGAATTGCCATTCTCCTCCCTCATCATCACACAAACCATCTCTTTTTACATTGGTAGCTACATAACATTCCTGTAGCAACTGCTATGGAAGTATTCAATGTATTTCTGGCTGTCCTAGTTTAGTAATGGGAAATAGCAAGCCAGCGAGCTGTAACTGGGTAACTTTATATGAACCACAAGAAAGAGAGACTTTCCTTGAACAGTCATTCCTTTACAGTACATAGAACTAACTACTGTGTTATATTTAACAACTAATTTATTTTTTTATTATTATCTTATTTCAGCAAGCTTCTTATTTCATGCAGAAAAGATAGTAAGATGATCACTCATTCCCAATTCCTACTGTGGTGTGCCACAGTAAGGCATATAGGAAAGATAGAGCTAATAAGAAAATGTCTTCCAGGGCAGGCTGCCACCATACAGAATAGTTGCAGAGTTTCTACTTACCAAAATCATCTTAAAACTAAATGATTAATGCTGATCAGAGGATAGTCATGATGTCTGTGAGAGGTACTGTTTCAGAATATTTATATTTTATACTGTTCTCCTTCGAGTATGCCACAGGAAATTGTAAAAAGGTTTTCCTCTGCAAAAACTTCTATAGGAAGTGATTATTGTTTGTAGGTTTTCTGAAGGAGAGGATGATTAAGTCAGGCTGACTAAGAAATTGTCTTCATAATTCACTTTTCTTCCATTCTAATGTGTGTTCAGACTGAACATTATCTGTAGAGGACATATACTGTGCAGTGCCAGCCATCTGTATTTGTTCTGGCTGTTCCTCAAAGAGCAACTAGTGAGTCAGACTGTGTTTTTCTGGTGGGCCCTTCACCTGCTAGAGATAAGAGCCTTTAATCCTTCCACTGGGGTGAAAACTACAGAACACCAGGCAAAGCAAGTGGTCTACACTTTCATTTTTGTCATTGCATATTTTATTTTATGTTTGTAACTTTCCATTTTGATTCCATGCACATCTTCATGCTTTGCAGTCTATATTTTCCAAGAAAAGGGTACCACAGACCACAGTCTTAAATATTACATAAGTTAAATTTACACTGACAAGAAAGTATCTTCCCAAGCCACCCTTGTATCTAAGCCCCAAGACTGAGTATGTGCTTCTGTTCAGTGTGAATGAACCAAGTGTAAGGTACAGCTTGCAAGATAATTGTCTGTAAGGGTCGTTCCCTGTGTGGAAGTGCTATGCTTGGCTCTTTCCGTGCCACATGTTCTCATGTATGCTTCAGAATCCCCCAACTCAGGAATCCTTGAAAAGGCCTCATGTATTCGAGGGCATGTAATATGCAACCTCAGTTCCCTGTTATCAAATGGTCATTATGACGTGCTGCAATTTGTGCACTTGAAATGAAAGAATGGCCAAAATTGGCAATTTTCAGGATCTTTTGAGGGTGAACTCTGTAAATTACAGTGATTTATTTTTATTTACTATTTTGCATAGCCACTGATTTCACACTAAGGGCTGCTGACTGTATACTCTGGTCCCATGCCAATTAAATGATTAGACCCTAAGTAGCCTCATTCATTTTACTCTTCTCAACCTAAGTCCATTTCCAGGTTGACTTGAAAATATCTGATTCCCTGCACTGGACTTGGCTGGAGCCTTTAACAGAGCTCCACTGATTTAAACTTATATAGGGCTTGAAATCATGTCGGAATAATTCTCAGCAGTAGCCTTTTATTTAAACTATCATGTAAATTCTTGTTGTCTAGTCTTGTCAACCTCTAGTCTTGACACCCTGTATTACCTCATTTGGAAGGTAATTCTTTTGGGAATGTATGTTTCTTAGATCTGTCTCCTCCTCACTTTAAATATACGGAGGTTGGTTCACCTCTCAGTGATATAAACACATCATTACTGTAAATACATTGCCTTCACTAGTCCTTTTTTGGGTATATTTTGGCACGAGTACAAAATCTGACCTCCTGGTGATTAATTCTATGGGTTTTTTAATTTCTTAATCTCTATCTTCTTAAAGTGAAAAAATAATAACTAAAATACAGTGACAGCTGTGTTTCAGATGGAAAATGATTCCATGTTCGAATCTTCATGGGTAAAGACCTAAATGTTAACTAAGCCATTTATTTGTATTTGGCAGAAGGACAGAGGTAAAATAGCTCAGTCTTCCAAGGTTTAGGCTGTGTTACATAAGAATACAACAGTATGAAGAATTGTGTAGACTAGCTATTTGCAATAGACCAAACATTTATTTGTCTCTCATGTAAGCATTTGTCTGGTTTTCAGGGTGGACATATAAGACTCTCTGCTCTTTTATCACACTAAGAGAATGTGAAGTCCTTACCTAAGAATTATTAGTTTCCACTTCTTTGTTTCCTCTAAACTGCATAGTTTAATGAACACATTAGATGAAATAAATGAGGGGTAAAAACTATTCATGAAGTGAAAGTAATCCAAAGAATTTTTGCATTTGCACTTTGCAACTTGTACTCAGTGCAACAAAGGCTCAAGTCTATTTCTCTGTCTTCTGCATGTCATTTAAAGCTATTTTTTCAATACCACTGCCTATGATTATAAAGAAGAATGGGCTTCAAATAAATGTCATTGTACAGGGACATTAAAATATATGGCTTATGTATCAGAGTTTGGAAGTAAGATGGAGTTACGAGAATAGTACGGATATCCTCTAGCATCAGTATTGGCTGGCATAAAGTTTGTCTTAAAGATTACACGTCATTGTAGTGGTGATACTCCTGTCCAGTACTTCCACCAACAATTTCAGATGCACCAGAATCCTCATATTAGTTAATGTCTTAATTTCAACTCCAGATTCAGTCACTCAAATATATGTGCCTATTGTATCAAAATCTACATGCAGTGAAAACTCCCATTGTAGTCAATGAACTTTGTAGGCAGTATTGAGCTTTTCAGCTCTTCTAAAATAATAGGCAGCTTATTGCTTGCTGCTAGGTGAGTAGTGTAATTTTAGACTCAGAGAGATATCCAGCTGCCCCTTCAGAAAAACACAAGTCTCTCTTATGTGCTCTTATTGCCTGACTTGTGAAGGTTTCTCAAAGACCTAAAAGAGTCTCAAATGTCATACTTATCTTTAGCCAAATTAATCTCTCCTAGGTTGTCTACTTTAGGGTGAATATAGTAGCTCTCCAGACTACATTTGGCATGATGCAGTTGCTTAAACATATATATTCAGTGCTATTTCAGACTCCCTACGGTATTCCATGTGTTCTCTGGCTGCTTTTGTGGAAAATCATTTGTCCCCCATTGGTCTTGTGTCACATCCATCAGATGTGTACAGATATTTTAGGACCCTTAAAATCAAAAAATGGTACTTGATGCTTTTGTCCCTGGACATATGTTATTGCTGTGTATTGACCAAGGCCTTGACACAGTTGTTCTAGTTATTCTGTCCTATTTATGCTACTGAGAAAGGTCCAGATGACATGTAGATTCTGTCTCCTATCTGTCAGCCCTGTGTGAGATCATACCTGCCCCTGGATGTTACAGAAGACACCATACATCTAGGTTTAGGCAACTGAATTTAACATAGGCAATTGAATTTAACACCATGTCTACAATGTGAAATTAGATTCATAGTTGACAAATGCACTCTGATACACACCTGATTTGATGTGCTTGAATATGAAACTAAATCCTACCTACAGACATATTCATATCCATTATACCATCCTGAGAAATGCACAAACAGCAGTAAATCTCCCAACCTATAGCACTATTCATGCCTTCTGTGCATATCTTTATTGAGACTTAGTTAAGATGCTCTTGATAAAGAATACTAAAGATTATGTTGTATATAGTGTTTGCAACAGTATTGATAAGCACTTCTTAGGTTCTTTCTGGTATTAGCTGGTGGAGCAGAAAGGAGATTAATCAATAGAACCCTTAATGGGTCTTTTGAATGGATCATCTCAATGTGCATTTTTGCCTGCATTTTACCACATAGTTCTTCAGCTATGTTGTTTCGTATGTTTTGGCTTGACTATTTGCAAGAAGCACTGTCCCTATAAGAGGACTAGTGTAATAGGGCCAATTGCTCACTCTGAAATATTTTATAAAAGAAAAAGTAACGAGTCCAAATATTTACATAATGTGGTTTGCATGATGGCAACTTGTTGAGCTTCTGGTTTCACTTGAAGAACAAGTTTTTTTAATGTGATATGGTTACAAATCTTAAGCCAAACCCTCTTCTCTGGTTCATAAGAATATGTCCTAATGAAGCAAGTGGGAATTATGGACATGCATCGAAGTGTAAAATCTGGCTTCAGAATTTGGTAGTTAGCTCCTCGTTTTAACGACACGCCTGGAATTTTTGTTCCATTTTGGCAATGGCAATTGCTTTGACTCCCCATTTTATTTTGTCTTTTTTTTTTTGTTCTATAAAAATAAATTATTTCACTGGGCACCAGATATAAATAACATTTTATGTCTTTGCTGCTGGATTAAAATCTCATATTTTTCTCTTTCTCTTGTGTGGCATTACTCCTATTTCACGTTATGAGTGGTCTCAAAATTAAGTGCCTAAGTTATTAAAAGCTCTTAAATACATGTGTAGCTTTAAGCAACTGAAACAGAGATCAGAAATGAAATATTCTTTGGTACAGTGGCAAGTCCTAGCCTAAAAGCTTTAGATTATTCATTATATAAGATTATTTATTTGTCTTTTAAAAGAGCATGCTTCTACTGAAATATCCAGGAATGTATTTTTGTCTGCTCCAGTATACCTGTGTTAGTTAAGTTTGTAAAGCAGTTAGGACATGCAAGTTCTGTAATATGAGGTTTTATGCATAAACAGACATATCTACCCCTATTCCCCAATGTGTTTACACATATAGAAATTTACAAAGACTATATGCAGACATAATTATATGTATATTACATATGTTATGTAGTAGAATTATAGACATATTTATTATATACGAAATTTGAGTGACCTTGTCTGCTTTGAAAGGTACTGAAATTAGCATCTAATTTAAAGTGGGCATCGAGGCTTCTTTTATATTGAGTGGAAAAGTTATTTTCAGAGGATTTTTCCAAGATTATTTGCAAAAATTGTCCTTTGGGTATTCTCTACTGATGTCTGAGGCAGCTTACTTCACATGTAACAACTGCCTTGTACCTAGTTCAAGTAAGATAAGAAGGATTCTTTTCAAATGTATTTTATCAAAAAACTCAGGACCATTCTATCAATGTAGTTAAAAAATGGCGAGTTCTCAATTTCCATGAAATAATTTTTCTCATGACCAAGATCATTCTGGTTTTGTACAGATTACAGCAGTTGTTTAATGCTCAGCCTGACTGTGCTGCTTATTTCTTCATAAGAAGAAGAGTTAGTGGACATACTGGTGGGAAAAAGCTGCCCGAACTTGTCTCCATTATATCAGTCACTGCTGCAGCTGAGTTAGTATTGGCTTCAGTATGAATATTTTAGAATTTTCTACTTCAGACACAGGCCAGATGTGCACTAATGCTAGAGTCAAAAATAAGAATAAAAGTTATCTACATTGCACTGTGTGTTTTTTAAGAGATTGACACTGACATAGATAATTTGACCTTTTTGTATAAATGCCTCCTAGAAACCAGAGTTGGAATAGGTGTCCTTACACTCTCTTGTGTTTGTGAAATAATATAAGCAAAATAATGTAAAGAAGAAGCCAGATAATTCCCTCACCTTCCCAGACTAAAAGCAGAGACATAACAACCCCTGCTTTGTTATAAAATCTCCTTGTTGAAGTGTATTTAGAGTTCTGTTAGCATTCTACACAGAGACTACTAAAGGAGTGGTTTTACCTGACATCAAAAATCAGTAATTTAAGAGCTGCAGCATGGTATTTTTCCCTTCTGAGTCACTGACTTTCCCTAAGGCACAGTGAATTTATTCAACTATGATTAGCAATTGTTTCAAAGGAGGACTAATATGTGCTGGGAATATGCTATGTTCCCAATATCTAGTGAACTTCTCATCACTCTTTTCCATTGTGACACTTCAAAACATTTTTCTAAGTAGAGTGACTGAGTTATTACTCTTCATAAAGTAGGAGCAGAAGAAATTAAAAAGAAAGTTTTCCAGTCTGTTTTGGTTTCACACTTGCATTAATAGAGCAACAAATCACAGTTCATTTGCTTGTTCCTGTTTTTTCCAGAACCATTACTTATTATTGTACATTATCTGTATTCTAGTCCACACTTCAAAGTATGGGGATGATTTCTTATGAATGCATAAACTTAAAGCAGCTGCTAACTTCTTTTGAGATTTGTATCTATCTTTGCATTTCCCTTCATCAAATTAAGATTGACCCTCCAACTTCATTTTCTAAATTGTCTGTTAGGGAATAATGTTTCTGGCACACATTGCTCCTGCTAACAAAAAAAAAAAAAAAAAAATATGTGCCAATATTTATTTTATTTTCATCCTCACAAACATTTGAACTTTCAAATAGTTTCTCATTTTGATTTGCGATGTGTAAAGTTCAGTGTTAAAGTTCTTGATAAACAGTATGCTTATATTTTTTGGATTCCAAGGAGAACATTTTATTATATATGACTTGTCAGAGCAGAGTTTAGAGATATCTTGAAAACCTTCCAATATCCTCTACAAGTTTTCTAAATGCAAAATAAAAAAACATCAGTGTTTCAAGGGTATAAGTATAGTGAGCCCAAAATTATAAAGTTATGAAGGCAGCATATGGCACAGCTAGTCAGAGTGACCCTTGCATACCATCCTCTTTTTTCATCATCACGTTAGGTAATTTTCTGGGAAAATTATTGATAGTTAATGTGAAAGAAAAATCATTAATGCTACATACATATTATTCATCTGAAAACTCTTGTACAATCTTCAAATACGTTTGTCTACATGTGTTTTTTGTTTATGCATACTCATATACGTATCTGTAGTCATCACACTGATGCAAACGTAGCTAAAAGTGTTTAGTTTGCACTTACCTTGACTGGAATGTTAACATGAAGCATGCAGTTCTCTCAGATCTTCTACTGGGAGTCACTTCCAAAAATTTCAACCCAACCCAAGGAAGTGAAAGTGAACCAGCCCCATGCAAATACTCCTCAGCAAGCATGAAGAGTCACTGCTGGTCACTGTCACTGCAGTGACAGCCATTGTCACCCATTGAGAAGAATGCAACTTGAGTGGAGGAGGTTCAGGGTAGGAGGGTGGTGGACCAGATGAACTTCAATGGTCCTTTCCAGCCTCAAGCATTCTGCGATTCTGTGAAGCAATAGCTTGCATTCTGCACTGAAGACCTGAAGACTCTTGGCAAAACTATATTTCTACCTACGAAATAGAGGATATTGATTAGTTATCAACATAATACCTTCAGTACGATAGAAACATGCACATGCAAAACCTATGCTATTATGTTAGCTAATTTTATTGGTTTACTTCATTATAGCACTCATTCCATCAGAATTGAGGAAATTAATGAAAGCCAGTCCAGAAATATAATTGATGGCATTTTTTTTTCTTTTATGTGATGAACTGAGCTTTGTTTTACTTCATCTTTCATTTTTGTTGTTTCAAGACAGTTCTTTTGCCAAGTTACCTGATAAGAATTTAGATTATTTAGTGGCTGAAGGACTTGATAAAAATGTGTACTGTAGATATACTGAGGCTGTTCAGCCTGGAGAAGAGAAGGCTGCATAGAGACCTCATAGCAGCCTTCCAGTATCTGAAGAGAGCCTATAGGGATGCTGGGGAAGGACTCTTCATTAGGAACTGCAGTGATAGGAGAAGGGGTAACAGGTTCAGACTTAAACAGGGGAGGTTTAGATTGGATATGAGGAAGAAATTCTTTACTGTAAGGGTGATGAGGCACTGGAATGGGTTGCCCAGGGAAGTTGTGAATGCTCCATCGCTGGTGGTGTTCAAGGCCAGGTTGGACAGAGCCTTGGGTGATATGGTTTAGTGTGAGGTGTCCCTGCCTATGGCAGGGTGGTTGGAACTAGATGATCTTAAGGTCCTTTCCAACCCAAACTATTCTATGATTATACGATTCTATGGTTCAAATTCTCCCCCCCCCCTTTTTTTTTTCAACCCTGCACTTGCTGTTACAAAGGCAGCACCAATAAAATGAAAAAAGTCTGAATTGTAAAACTTTTTTATGTTTGTCCTTCCATTGCCAGCACTTGAATGCAGGTGCAGTGATCAGAAGTACAAGTAAAGGCCATAGACCAAACGAAAACTCTGGCAAGACGCTATAGAAAAGAAAGTATCAAGATAGCATCATCACAAAAAAAGTGACAGGCCAGTTGATATGTTTTCCTGAATTACTAGCAGGTTTAGTTGTGTGTTAAAAGATGTCAAAACACAGGAAGAAGAACCTGTATAAACAAGTGTGGAGTCAATAATTAAGCCTATGACAGAAGCCTATGACAGAAGTCCGAGATGAAAGGACAGATCTTGATGAGCCACCAGAAGTTAAATATTTACTTAAAATTTAAATATTTAAGAACCTATTAAATTTAAATTTAGTAGACATCCATTCAGGAAGGCACAAGAATCACATAAGGTGCTTACATAACCAGATTTATCTAGCTAGCAAGACAGTGTGGGATAGTGGTATAGATTTGACAGATGTGCAATGTTTGATGTATTTTTGCTGTGGAGAAAGTAATCTAGCATTTTAACAGTTTACTTCCAAAAAGGAATGGTAATAGATATTCAAAGGCCAGATGTTTCACAGGAAATAAAACAACCTAAAGCTAGGAAAGCCACTTGAACTCAAGACAACTGTAGATGCTATCTTGCTGGCTTAAATATAGCTGGAGTACACAAGCACCCGATACCCATCACAAGTATTGTCAACAGTTTTCAAGGACTCCTTAACTCTTTACATGACAGCTTTTCTTAAATGCCTTCCTGCTAAGCCAGAATATCTCTAGGATGCTTAAAGGAAGGCAATGATGACTGCTTCAAAGTATGCCCTTTAAATCTTGCCAACAAACAGATTATGATCCAGGATTAGGTATACAGGTACCTGAACTCTAAAAAATGTTCTAAAATTCTAGCAGTGTATTTTGGAAACAATGTATAGTAGATAAAAAGTCTGAACAGTAATAAATGAGTTTGATTTAGTCTGAGTTTGATTTAGTCAGCTTGATTTAGTCTGTGCAGGGTATTGAGTGCTCATTTCCAAAATGCTGAAGAATGTTCTGATTAACAGGCTATAGGGTACAGCAGGTGACCCTTTCTTGAAGTTGGGTTATGTCACTTTGGTAAAATATGCCTCGTTATTTGGCAGCTTAGCACTGAGAGAAGACAGAAAATGTCTATCTATGAATCTTTGTTCCTTGGTGGTTTGGGCACTGGCTTAGAACACAGGGAATGAACAGGCTCAATCTTCATCTGTCTCCTGTCCGCAGGGAGAGCTCCAGCCTTAGTCACCAGACTGCCAAAAAGCAGAAATTAGCTTCCTCTGGTGGGCTGCTGCTAACTGAGAATCAGGATGAGCAAAAGGCACCCACATTGAATATTACTGCTTTCTTTGAGAGAAACAGAGGTTTAGTTGAAGTGGGGGATATATTGTCATCTGGAGGCCCCTGTGTTCAATGCAGAGAGAAATGCCTCCATTGGAAAGACAACTTTATTTTCTTCTGAGCTTCAGATTTACTTTCAGAATCTCCAGTTACTATTGTAGGAAATTTGGATGGTTGCGTTAGGTGACCCGGATCCTTCTCTGAAGCTATTCACCTACAATTTCAGTTAAATATTACCTGTCGTGGTTTAAGCCATAAATCAGCCACGCAGTTTGTTCACTCACTTCCCCCTTTTTCTTCCCTCTGCTCCTG
>JAOEHY010014215.1:21256-38863 GCA_025447955.1 Psilopsiagon aurifrons | reverse complement strand
TGACTGCTCTGTAGTTCCCCGGCTCATCCATTTTCCCCTTCTTGAAAATGGGGTTATATTTCCCTTTTTCCAGTCATTGAGAACTTCACCTGACTGCCATGATTTTTCAAATATGATGGGTAGTGTCTTAGCAACTTCATTTGCCAGCTCCTTCAGGACCCGTGGACTTGTGTGCATTCAGGTTCTTAAGATGGTCTCGAACCAGATCCTCTCCTACGGTGGGCCCAGGGTCTTCATTCTCACAGTCCCTGCATCTACCTTCCAAGACTTCATTTACCTTATCAATGCAGTCTTTTTTTTTTCTTACAAAAATATTTTTATAGTATCTCTAAAAATGCATTAAGGAAAGTAATTATTCTAACTGTTAAATTTTGGGAACCTTTCTCAAGATAATTGAATCATTCACTGCAAAATACTTCATCTAACTCTGCCACTGCATAAATCTCCAAATATTTCAGTCCCTTTAGGGTCCAGTGCAATTGGAAATTACTTATTGTACTGCAGCAGAGTATGGAATTCAATGGCAAGTTATCACTTTTTGAATTTCTTCATTTGTTTTTTTTTTTGCCTTTTGCTTCTCATGTGACTATATTCTTAAACTAAATACCTTGGGACTGAGAAAGACTTGAATATGTCAGCAGTGTCACACTTTGAAACTACTAGATATGCAACCAATCATTGCTACTTTTTACTTTGAAAGTATTTGAAGGATTTTCTCTGCTTGAGCGTAATCATTTTAGTTTTAAGTAAGGGAATGTCGGTAGCATACAGAGCTGCTCAAAGGCACCGTGATACTTGCTCACTTAGTTATATATATATACACTTGTGACTGAGTTTGAAAACTGATCTTCAAGCTTTCACATTTTGTCTTTGAGATACGTATAGCAGGGGTCTTGCTGAGGTAAGGAAAAGGGGATGTCCCTGTGGGAGAATAATGGCTTCTGTAACTTTGATATGCTTTGTGCTTACCATAAAGTAAGCCTCAGTTTGTCCCTGCAAATTGCATTTAATTTCAGCTTTGTGGAGGACTATATTTTTAGGTTTATTTCTACATGTTCCTTTCCCTTCTTTGCTCCACTGTATTTTTTTTTTCTAACATATGTCTAGATAAAATGAAATTAAATTATTTTAATGAAATTTGAACCTGGCTATCTTAGCAGAATTTATGGGTACTGCTGTTAAGAAGCTTGCAAGAAAGAAAAGCTCCTCAGGCTTGATTGAATACACTCATATATATCGAAGATTGAATAGCTAGGGCGTCAAGCAGAGAGTCGCACACACATTTGATAAAAAAGGCCTTTATCAAATGGTATGAAAAGTATTTTTCATGGTGGGGCTACTAAGTCTAGATTATATGTCAGGCTTATGTAACTTGTTTTCAAAAAAACATCAGTTTACTTATACAGGGATGAAAATACAGAAATATTTAGTAATTAATGACACATGACTGAATTAGAGAGAAGTTTCTAAAACTCCTCATATTTTTTTTAGTCATATACCAGACTAAAAATAAGCTTAAATATAAACTAACCTCTTACACCATGTATCTCATTTCTGTATGGAATTACTGGGAATGTAGGAAGTCTGCTCTAGAAGCTACAGAAAAAACATGTTTGCCAAAAAGATGAATCTCTTAAGAGGTGGTAGTGATATTGCCAAAAAGAAAGGATTAAGAGGTGGTAGTGATATTGCCAAAAAGAAAGGATTATTTGAAATAGCTACTGCTCTGAATTCTTAGATAAGCTATACAAGATGTTGAAAGTTCACTGACGGGATATATTCCCCAGGAAAATCTATAACGATACAGACAAAACCATTTTGTGCTAATGAGATATGTGCTTAGGGATCAAATCAACTTAAGGAACCCCACTGGTGAAACTACAGAAGTCCGTAAAGTGCTTGTATGCAGAAATTCAAGAGACACTTTGCTTTCCATAGAGACTTGGTGACCATAAGTTGCAAACAAATACAAGGGAGAGACAGTAATATAAACAGAAACCATAAAATATGCCTGCATGCTTCAGTTAGTTTTGTTCTTCTGTATTCCTCCCTGTAAGGTCAGAAGAAATAACTTCTGCAGAATAACAATGCTTAGTCAGGACTATACTGTTCTTTCTGTGTCTTAGATCCATTTTTCTTCAAGCTGTATATATTAGACTGCTAATTAATTTGTGACAGCCTGTGATCTCTTGTGAGGACTTGTGTGGATCAGTTTCAGTCTCTGTTCACCAAGCCTGTTGTTCCAAGCCACAAGGACAACAGAGATAATATTTTCTATAATATTTATTTCAAAACCAAAAGGCAAGATAAACTTAAAGATTTTATTATACCAAGGATTATAATGTGAAGGAATCCACAAATCTGTATCAAAATCTTTGCTTCTAAATATGAGGTAGGAGGATGGATGGGCAATGTAATTTTGTGCATCTGTCCGTCGTATAGATAGAATATAAGACCATGACATTTGTTCTTGGTTTTACTGCAGTCTTGCTGCATGACCTTGTGGAAGTTACTTCATGATTCTAAGTTTCTTTATCTGTCAAATGACTCTTATAAAACATTTTGAGGTTCTGTGGTGAATTATGTCATAAGAATTAATACTTTTCAATTAATGGAAATAAGAGGCATATAAACTTTGAAAGTGAAAGCCATACTGAAATAGTGTGCCTGTGTACGTGACGATATGTTACAAGGATACATAATGTATGGATTGTATCAATATACATAAATATATAAGAGAACAGGTGTCTAGTTTATAACTTCAACTGCACATTTTCAGGTTACTCGAAATTTGAAGTTTTTTAAAGCTGTGCTCACTGAAAGATTTGCTTACTAAAGTATTTAAATTTCTGTTGATATTTTCCAGTATATGTTTGCTTAAAACTCTTTTTCCTTTTTTTAACTTAAAATCCTAAATTCTAGTTCTAATAACCACATTAAAACTTGCTTAAAAATAATATATCATGAGTTTGCATTTCCCTTGAGAATCTTTCATGTAACATTATTAGCAATTCCTAATTGAAATAATTGCTGCCAATATTTTTTTTCTGGACTTGTGGATTCTGTTAGCTTTTGACAAAATGTTTGTGAATTGCCTTCTTTTTCTTAATTAAATATTTTGTAAATAACCTTTCTGTGGATCTAGAACATAAGATGATAACTGGCTAGACTTTGCTGAGATACTTCCATTCATTATCAAAATAGTAACACTAGAAGTCTTTTTTAACAGATTTTAAGAGTCATGATAAACGGTTTTCTTTCATAAATTTTGGTTCTAATAAATAATCTTTTCTCCTTTAAAAGCAACTGAAATTCATATTTTATAGTGTTTTGTTTCTGCTAATTTGCTGCAGTTATAGTAGCTCCAGCAGTCTTATTGGTTATTAGCTTTCTGAAGTAATTTAGAAGTTAATTTTTCTTACTTGTGAGAAACATAATCACTGTATACATGATTATAAAATTATTTAGAGCTAGTAGAAGTAGAAAAATCTGAACAGAAAAAGAAAAAATAACTGAGAACCTGTAGTGTTTCTCAGTGCTCAGAGGATAAGCTTAAAAACAAATGTTATTGGGATTTTCAGATCAGTCCCATGTAGCATCCTTGTATCGTAGTTAGGATGTTATAGTCTGGATGGGTGGACAAACAGATGAGTAAAAAAAAAATAGAAGTACTTGGAGGAGGCATGTACTCTACCTGGATGCCAGTAAGACATGCAGTGAAAGAGGGGTCTATCATGAGAATTACTCTAACTTTTTTACCAACAACGTGGATGCGGTGATGTAGGTCTGCAGGTGACACCAAACTGGGGAAAGCAGTTAATCTGCTCTAGATCAGGGCTGCTATTCAGACATAGACAGGTATAAGAATGGGCTGATGGGAACCATATGAAACACAAGGACAAATGCAAAGTCCTGCTGCAGTAAGGAAGAGTCCCTGCCAAAAAGGCAGGCCAGACATTGACTGGCTGTGGGGGTCCTGATCACCAGCAAGTAGGACATAAACAAGGAATGTGCCATAGCAGCAAAACTGGCCAGCAGCATCTTGGTCTATTTGAGCAGGAGCACAAATGGTAGAGCAAGGAAAGGGATTATTCCACTCTATTTAGCACACTTTAGATGACATCTGGATAGTGTGCCCAACTGAGTCCTCCATTGCAAAAAAGATAAACCAGAGTGAGTGGAAGGCCACCAATGTTGTTGAGGACTGGAGCAATTGCCCTACTTCCAAAGCATTAATGCTTCTACCTCTAACTTCCCATAGAGACTGCTCAGATTCAACTGTACGTTAATGCTACATGAAGGTACAGGCCTTCACAGAATGGCTGGGGTTTTGTTGTTTTTTTTTGGTTTGTTTGTTTGGTTTGTTTGTTTTTTTTGGTTTTGTGTTGTTGGTTGTTTGGGTTTTTTTTCGGGGGGGGGTGTTTGGTTTGGGTGGTTTGTCTGTTTCAAGGTGGCTTTGTAAGCAATGTTTTGATGTGGAAAAAAAAAAGATGGTGTTTGGCATATTTGGAACCCAATTTAGATTTGGGTTTTCCAAGAATATTGCTGAATGTTATGCTCTAGGTGACTGAATTGGTCAGTGGTGTCCTGGTTTCTGGTGGGACAGTGCAGCATGTTGTGTGGACTATGGTTGTATATTTTCCTATGAATGCAGAAAGAGTTTATATATATTCTGTAATTTCTCATTGAAATCGCAATAAAATGACTCTGTTTTGTCAGTAGAGAGAGTTAACATAGATAAAAACAATCTCCTTAGTAAACAAGCATGGACACATTGAATGTGGTACGGATTCAGCTAATTTAGGATCGCAGTGGTCATTAACAGATTCCTGAGAAACGTAGTAAGAACAAGACAAAAATAAAACAGCATTTCCTGAGAATATTCTCCTAGGCTGCGACATCTTGTACCTTGAGGCTTAAGGCTTGCTTTTTTTCCACCCTCCCCCCCTTTTTTTTTTTAAGTGGTGAGTATATTTAGCAGTGGATATGTTCTTTTTTTAACCCTTTTCCCTGCAAAATTCATATCTAGCAAAATCAGGTCTGTTAGCTGCAACCCACTGAAAAGCAGATTTTGAGGAAAACTGCAACCATCTCGCTAAGTTTTTAAGTTCAGATAGGAGTACATGTATGCATTGTGTCTTGCCAGTGACTAAAGCAAAAATTTTGCACTGTCCTACTACACTATTACCATTCTTAGACCTGCCATTGCTGGCAGATGCAAAACCAGCACATGCAGTGCCTCCTGCACATCTAACAGTCTCTGCTCACAGGGGCTTTGATCTTCCGGGCATAACAGAATTGCCCTATGGCACTAATACAGAGTTGGCCATTTTCCATTTCTTTTGGGTCATCCAGCAATCTGTCAACAGAAGTCTGGAAAGCAGCTGTTCTCATTGACAAAAGAAGCAGGGCATACCTGATGATGGAGTGAAAAAGTGAAGTGCAAAACAGATTTCAAGAATTGAAATGGTAGGCTTTGTACAGTAATGGACATAAAATGTTTAAAGTAAATACTAATGCATATCTAGTTCGCTAAAGAATCATGCTACTAATTAAGTTATTACCCAACCACAGACAAAAAGTCTAAGAAAACTTCCTTTGCATCCTCATATCATCTTGTATGTTTTCACACACTTCTGTAGCCTTTTCTACGTCTTAATTAGATACATCAATGCCCCATCAAATGCAAATAGAAGCTTTTTCACTCAGTCTATCAGTCTGAATGTTCAAAGTTCAAGAAGCACTGTGAAATATCTTATAATTTAAGAAAACCCTTATGCTTCCTAAACTAATTTCCACCTCAATTTCTGGGTATATTAGTGGAAAATTATTAACTTGTGGACTTCGATTGCTGTACTGATCAAAAAGGGAAGAGTATTTTTTTTTTAAGTCTTTTTGAAGAATAATGAAAGCAAATGAAAGATGAAGCAATTGAATAACATCAAAAAGAATTATAATTTGATGCTGATATTTCTCTGTACTACTGGTCAATTTCCCGTCCAAGATTGTATGTACTCAAGCATACTTTGGACAGGTGGATCCAAAGTAAAACTTAAAAGTTAGCATTTCCCTGATGAGCGAAATGTACATTCTGAGTTAATGTCAGGATGCCTCTAATTGCTAGTCTTGAGTTTAATTTCTTGAGTTTGCTGCATAGCTGTGATATGAAATACCATCATGAGTTTATGTTTTGTATTACAATATGACTATATGCAATATATAGGTTCTAGTAAGTTCAGATGTGTGTATTTACTGCAGAAAAATATTTAAGGGAATGTTTTAATGACTATCATCTTTTTTGGAGTGCTCATCTATGGTAGACTGTTAGATATCTCAGTTTGAATCTTCAGTGACAGGAGACCAGTATTATCTCTGCCACGGTACAGTTGCTGGTTAAAAGAATTTTCTGATGGTAGGGTATAATGAATTGCCCAATCCCAGGCACAGCCCAGTAACTGTGTTCCCCTAGCAGGTAAGAAGTACTATTAAAAAGGCTTTTTTTCGTTGCTGTGCTGCTTGTGCTGACCAGAAATTTAATGGACTGCAAATCCAGAGTTGCTTAGCAACAATAAGTAAAATACTATGATTCCTTTTAATGGTTTTATTTTTTTTTCATCATAGTTCTCTTGCAATGGTTATATATGAAACATAGTATTGAATGTTCTTAAAATCAGAAAAGTCAAAGGGATCCATAAGTTTTTAGACCAGAGCTATCCATGGCACAGACGTATCAAATGCCTATAGAACAAAATCTTCATGCTTTCTTTTTTTGGGGGCTTTGTGGTTTTGTTTTGTTTCGTGGTTGGCTTTTTTGTTGCAGTTGTATTTTGTGGGTTTTTTGTTGGTTTTTTTTTTTTTTGGGGGGGGGGCTTGTAGGGGTTTTTTTTTTGGTTGGCTGGTTGTTTTTTGTTCGTCTGTTTTTTACGAAACAGTAGGCAATTTATTCTCTAGCTTCTCCTTGTTTTCTTGGGGAATCATGGCATGTAAAATTGCTTTCATCTCCTGCATTCAGTAATGACCTTGTGGTATTGATATGCTAATGTATTCAAATGAGGCATTATGTTTCAAAATCCACTAACAGGGTTTAAAAAATGCCAATATACTAAAAATAGAAATACTTTTGTAATGGGGGATATAAATTTAACTGTCTTCACTAACTTAGCAGTCAGGTTCTGAAAATAAATATTTTTGTCAAAGGCCAACAGCAATAATGGAGGGCTGGTGTCACAAATGTTTCAGCAATAGCTGCACTGATTTCTTCAGTAGAGATGTGTTAGATAGGCTTTGTTAGAGTAAAACTAGAGAAGCCTGGGTCATTTTAAAATGACCAGCCACGCAGCCTAGCACTGCTGGAAGGCTGTCATGAACAGTATAGGTGGGCAGAGCTGTCAAGGTACATTTTTTGCCTCCAAAGGCACACCTAATCCATATTTCTCTATCTGCATCATGCTCTCTATGCATTACAGACCCCTTTCAACTGTTTTCAGGGCATATGCATCTGCCACACCAAACCTACACCCTTTTGGAGCAGCAGCACAGGGTGCAAAATACTTGTTCAAATTTTGTGCACCCCTGGGTGAGCTTTCTAGCAGTTGCTGTTTTCCCTGAGTGGTTTAGTGCGAGGGTCTTTACAAAAAAGAATAGTAAATTGGTCTCAGAATAAACACTTGTAGTCCCAGAACTGATTGTATATCTTAATGATGTTTTTTTGTTAAATATTATGGCCAGATATAGTATCTTTTAGGGCTGAAGACTGGATAACTTTTTTAAATCAAGGTAGGGTTATAACCAATAGCTAACAAGAAAAATATTGTGATCTTGTAATATTTGGTAATTATGAAAAACTTCCTGTTTTACCCATTGGAAAGAAAGTTCAGAGGAGATATGGTTAGGGGTGGGGAGAAGAATAATATAAGCATAACAATTTCTGTCTTTTTCATCATTTTTCTGGGACAACAGTTTTTTTTAGATCAGGCAGTTCTTGTGTTACTTACACTATGCTAATATATTGCCCTGTAAGAAATACCACCAATGGCTAAGTGTAAGTAGTAGTAGGTCAACACTAGTACTTGAAAGAAAAACCTGCTAGCATTTAATTATAATTTGCTTTTTTCCAAATTATGTCAGTTTCTCTAAATCAGCCCATTCATAGACAGTGTATAGGTCAAAGATTTTTGTTGGAAGGATAGATCTGAATTTTTCTTTATTTGCCTTTTAGTTTACTACAGATATTGAGGTTCTTGACTTTTCGTCATACCAGGGCTTCCTGATTAAAACTCTGTATTAAGATAAAATTGAACTATACTTTTAGATAGCTGTAGGGTAGATAAACACAGATGGAAATTTGAAGAGCAGTAATTTGGAGCAGCTTCTTTACACGTTCCCTTCATACTTTGAATTTAATGCAACTTAATAAAATCAATTCTCTGTGTTCATTCTTTAGCAATTTTGATTTGTTAGTTATAAACCAAGAACACCTATCACTATCATTGAAATTTTGGGTTTATTTATATCAGATATAAACGTTCACTAATTCCTTTATAAATAGTAATTAGTGCCTTAGCTTCAATCAAAATAGTATATTATAGCAGAAATTGTTTTCATTATTGTACAGAAAATCTTTAATCTCTTGAGGAATAATTTACTGTGCAGGAGATAAGTATGCATTCCTTTAAAAAGTTGCACCCTCTCCTTAGTGTCAATGTTTTTTGTACTTTGTCATATACCAGAATCAGTCATATTGATATGCCAAGAAATAAAACATTTGGATATAGTTGAGAAGCATGATTATTTGGATCTGGGTTTTATCAAATAATTTTTTTTAGTTCTTGTTTCATAAACACCAGATGACTTAATACAGTCAACAGAAGTAGTTGAAACATTAAGAACATGCTTTTTAATTGCCTTTTTGTTTTGACAAGAAAATAAGGAAAAAAAAATGTTTATTAAGTTTTCTTGCCTGGTTAAATGTGTTGCCTGAATACTTTCTATGTGACAAGCAGCAGTCAGTTTTCTCCATGAACTCACTAAGAAACTATGATTAACCCTCAGATGGCATTATTGTGGCTTTTCTTTTCTCTACTTTCAATAATGTGAAAATAAACTTACTTAGTACTCAGAATAGTATTGTGTATAAACCCTCTTCTCATACTCTCTTGAAGTTTGAAATATGCCATATAGCTTTCTTATAAGAGCATTTTTTGCAAGAATTAATGTGCAATTTTATGTAAGAATTAATATTAGCTAGATATAGTTTAAGAGTGGTAACTAATTAAGTTACCCATGAAGGACTGTTTTCATGCAATCACTAATTAATAATTCTGCACTCAATTTCAGTTTTGCATGTTGTTTGGTATACCTGGAGACACTGGAGAGTCTTCTGTGGTGGTTTTGTAGTGTTCCTTTCTTAAATATCAAGCTCAATGTTGTGGTGTTTTGTACCACACCATCTGTTTCTGTGCTGCTTTGTCACTTAACATTAAACAGTGGTCTCCCCAATTCTGCCTCCTCCAGGGTTTACCTATCCAGTCAATTTATAGGCAGAAATTCCATCTTCTCTTAGGTTTTATATTACCATGCAAAGTGGGTTAAAATTTCTTTTTTCCTCTGATATGTTATCTCCTGCAATTTCTTACTGGGAGGAGTATGTGAGTCTTTGGGACTCTTTTTTTTTTTTTCCTACCTGTCTGATTCATATCTCCTGAACATATATTTTATGCAATATTGCAGATGCAATTTGACTGATGTAGACTTTTCCTCTTCTTAATGTCTTCTCTTTCCAAACTTGTATTGTTTTGACTCTTTTTACCAAGTAGTATGTGTGAGCTTTTCCTCCCCATCATTCTCAAATGATGAGCTTCCCACTTAATAACAGAAACAAGTCCTCGCCCTTCATATGGCTGTATTAATCCCCATACTGTTTTGTCTCTTCTGAAGGCCAATCAGGCTTTCTTTGTAAAATTCTAATCCATTTTTGTTCTTAAAATGCTACATAATTGCTTGTCAGCAATGACTGTCATTAATGCATTTCTACTTTGTGTTAGTTAATATAAATATGGAATAATATCAATCTTCATTTCAGTCCTTCAAGAACTGATGACCTCCCTGTGGCCTGATAGTTTATCTTTTAGCACTACCTGTTATCATCTTTTCATTAAATAACACTTTATCCACAGTTCTTCAATGCTACTCCTCCTCCAGTATAGCTATTATGTGCAATCATATGGAAGTCATTACTAAAATTGAGATTCATAAAATCTGTCTCATAATCAGTTGCCTTTTCAATGAAAGAGAGGTTTGATTGAATATTATGTCTATTTTTTATAAATTATACAGCATTTGTTGCATCTTTTTCTTACCTCCATATCATTCATGGGAATAATGGTTTTCATTTGTTTTAAATGTAATGCCTGTACCTGTTTCTTTCGGTTCTTAAATACAGCTATTCCAGCTGATTTTTTTTGTCTGCTTGTTTTTAAACATGCCCCTGAACTGTATCTCATAAACCTAGTCTGGAGGGTGAAAAGTCACAGTGGACTTACATAGTTCCATCACTTAGCTGCTCTTCATGCTCAGACACAGCATCTGAATGAAACAAGATTATTTTATTCATATGAACCCCTTTCTCCCCATTTTTGGGATAGGGCTGGTGTTTTGTGTTTGTCGAAGCCTATGACTGGAAGAAGCTAAACCAAACTTTACTGAAGTAGATAGAATTAAATGAGCTTTAAACTAAGCTGTGTACAGATAATATTATGACTGTGTCATCAGAAAACAGTCTCATTTCTTTTACCTTCAGGCTAATGTTTTTTTTGTTTGTTTGGGGTTTTTTTAGCAAAAAATATGAAGGATTTTGCAGCTTTGATTTAAACACTTGCACCTTTAATACAAGAACTAAGAAAGTTGGAGATCATTCAGCTATGTTTACACGATGCATAGCCATTTATCTGATTTGCAGCGTAAACTTATCTTAAAGATTTATTAGCAGATGGGGAAATTCTAACTTTGGAGTTGAGATCACAATATATATATCTTTGGTACTGGTACTTGCTACTTGTAAATAAACTTTAAATTCTTTTGCTTTATCAAAGGGTAGCACGCAAGTTGTAGTACCTAAGTATAACCTGTCTCCCTTGGGCTGTGCACTGCACTGGTAGAAATATTTGCCTGTCACCCAGAACCACACTGAAGCTGAAACCATACTGGTAAAGGTATTATTTTTAGATAGTAGATAGGAATTTTAGATAGGATTTTTTTTTCACAGTTCAGTCTTTCCTAGAGAGAATCAAAGCTGAATATAGCAAAAAGCACTAGAATCATCTATGTGAGTATTTGACAGGCCATGGAGAACCAGGAAGTAACTTCTGCAGAGGAAGGCAGGTGAGGGGGGTTGTGTAGGGAAAGAGAAAATAAAATGAGGCCAAACAATATTACTTCAATTGTTCTCTTATAAACACATCCCAGCACTAATTTATTCTGGTCGTAGATGAAGTCTGTTTCTTTACCTAAGGAACCTGGGTAAACAGCCTAGGTCGGCAGAGTTAAAACATCTTCCTTTCAAGATTTGACCTTATATCTACTCTTGGCTATGAAACACCTAGGTAAAGTTGATGAGCATAATTACTTAGCTGAAACTGTGTCATACAGCTATGGTAGCATGTCTAGTAAGCACACAAGTCCTGAGAAAGAGGAATCCTTTTGTGGGAAGGGGAACAGTTACCCTTGTTGACGTTGCAATTGCAGAGTTGACTTTTTGTCACCTTTTAAAGAGAAATTTAACTGCCTTAAATTCCTGTGACACCTACTGAAAAAGACCTTTTATAAATTAGTCTAGAAAGCAGAAACCATGCTGATAATAGAATAATAATTTTGCTGTAATTGTCCTGAAAGTACAGGAGATACAGCTTTTAATCCATTATGATTTATTAATGGAAAAAATGCATGAAATTTTTACTACAGGAAACCTACCATGTTTTTTACCTCTTTCAGCTATTTTCTTTGATAGTGACACAAGGAATGAGGTGTATTAACCTGTTAATCTTTCCAGCAGCATAAGTATTAAGTGGGTGACTATGGTATTATGCATTTTAATGTACTGTGCAACAATATAATGTATAGATACTGTAAGACAGACACATGGTCAGTTTCCTCATGTTAGTACCTTAGTTACAGTTGAATTAGAATTGAAACCTGCCTTTTCACCTTCTCCAGTTCTCACACAAGAAATCATTATTATTAAAACCATACAAAACTTAATAACATGAGGAGTCGTTATTCTCCTCTGTCCCAGCAACTCTACTACAAGCATATCAAACAGTAGTAATGAGGTGAGAGCATACATGGACACTTGTAAACACTGCCCAAGCACTGGGTAGAAAATTATTTTTCTATAAATATCCATACAAATGAAAGGTCTGAAAGAGGGATTGTCACCACCAATAGATTATACTTCTTTGAAATTGATATAAATTTATCTGCAGCAAAAACTGAATTAGGAATTCCACTGTGAATATTTTGGGCAAGGGAGGTGAAGGGCTATAGCTTTTCTGTTGACACCTCTTGATGTTGTCCATATATGTGCAGTGACCTGATATATTGGTGACTGATCTACAGTATTTATACTGCAGATGAGTATTTTTATTGAAAACAAAGTTATTTAGTGTTATGAATTTCACTGAAAAGGACTACTGGTCAGAGATGATGAACAAATTGCAGTTTTTCAATTTTTCACTGAAGTGAAAATGAAGAATAAGCTCACTTTTTTGAGTAATATAAACTCGTATTAAATATTTTCTGCATTTAGATGGACTAATTTTCTGTATTGGTTAAAATAATTATCATAGCATCATAATGCAGAGCATTTGTGTATATGTGATTACAGCAGCCATTTTTGCATGCAGGTAGAATTTCAGTCTGTACAAATAAGTTTGCTCATGGAGTTTGTATGAACAGCTTATATTACCCAAAGAGCAATTGCATGTATGCAGCTCGTGAAGTGAGCTCCAAATCCCCAATGAGTTTCCCTAAGAGAATTGTCCTATTAATTCAGGAAGTTTGACTACATGCCAGGAATTTTGGAGTGAAATCCTTCTCTGTTGAAAATCCAGTGGGAATCTTGCTATTAACTTCAATAGATGCAGGATCAGGCAGTATATTCCTATGTGAGTTCAGTGCCACATCTTGTCTATATGGGAAGTACTATTGTGAAATTAGGAATGTTTATTTCATCCATTCACTCAAACTGTACCAGAATTAGGGTTAAATAAATACTGTAAGTAAGCATGGCAGTGTTTATTAACAAAGTGTAACGCTAAAATTAAGTAAAAATACAGTTGAATCTGGCCTAATGATGAGAGTATAAAAGCAAGTAACCAATTTTTATTCTTTCTACTGTATTCTAATTTTTTTGGATGTATTTTTAAAATCTTCTGTATAGCCATCTGTATCACAAAGGTCTCAGTCGTGTTTATTTCTCTACTTTTCATAATAAGTAAAAATAATTCTCTGTATCTGTTATAGTCCCTCTGCAAAGGGTTCTAAGAAGTTCCATATTTTCATGTTTGCTCTGCAAAGCTTTATTTGAATGGATCTAATTAAATAATGCCTGCTACATCTCCTCTGCAGTTTCTCTGGCATATTGAAAGTTGCGTAGAGTGCCAAAGAAACACTTTTTTATGCAGTATAATTATATACAAGTATCATTGATACTGTCAAGCCTGTAAAATATTTACTCAGCTTGTAAAGCACTGAGTGTTGAAAATATGAAATTCAACTTTGAAAAAAGAGAAAAATTTTAAACTGGAAAAAATGTTTTTGAAAATAATTTAAGATTATTTATTGGGTAGATGTGAGTAGAAATAGATTTATTTTAAAAAATATGGTGCTACAGTTTGGCTTATTTTTTATTTAGATAAATATGACTTCAGTAGAAAAGAATTTTTGAGTAATATAAATAGAATTTCCATTTTAAACAATTTACAAGTGATTTGTGCTTAGCCATACGGTATAGATATTTTTCTTTTCTTAGACAATGGAGTGTTTAGCTCTTCTCCTTCAGTTCTATTTGTTTATGGATATATAAAACTTCATAGATATATTGCTTGCTGAATCAAAGCTGAAATCATGATGTAAAATTCCAGGAGTTTTCTCCACTAAGCACTTTCCAAAATGTGGCTTTGCCATTTGCTGAACCAATTTTGCAAGCTTGAAGAGTATACAAAAGCCAACTGTAAAGAAATATTTACCAATTTCTGTGCAATGTCCTTTAAGCCGTGACTCTTTCCAGACTTGTTCATCATTTCACTATGTATATCTTGAGAAAGAACTAAAACAGGTCCCTGGGCCACATTCAAAGATAGTGTAATTTACAAATAATTTTCATAACAAAGTACTTTAAAGTTTCAAGTAAAGACAGTCAATCTTTATATTTTACTTTGGCTCAGTTTTGTTGGGTTGTTTTGATTTGATTTTTTTTAATATATTCTATTTTACTTGTCAGTGTAAATTCACAAGACAGATGAAATCCTTTCCTAGTTCTGCCCATCTACAGGGAGAAAGAGAAGGAATCAACACTGAATTTATATTCAGCTCAACCAAGGGCAAAGTGAGAAAGGAAAAGTACCATACTGCAAAGTGAAGCACGCTATGGGCAGGTATAAACCTGGAATAAATCAGAAAAGTTTAAGAGGTTCTGTATGAGTCTCAAATGATGGAACTTTGTACCAGCTAAAAATATGAAAAAGTGCCATATGAGCACTTAAGTCTGATGGGGTTTTGCATGCAAGCTACGCTATTACCAAGAGATTTCAGTTTTTGCAGAGGCAGCCTGCTCAGCCAATCCTGTGAGAATTGTCTGCAGCTATTAAAATTAAGCCTTTACAGTGTGAACATATCTGAAGCAATTTAATTAGTGCCTATTTGTTGGGCAAGCAAGGATCTCCTATAGGTCAGCATATCATTTGATATCCGATATGTGCCAGCTATCAACATTAATTTCTTGGAATTTTCTTGATTTCCCATAGATTAACTGAGGTTGAGTTAAATTTATCCAAAAATTGGACAGAAAATAAAACCTAATTTTTAAGAAAAGTTTTAAAATTTTGACAGAAATTTTAAATATTTTCTGTAAACTTCATTACTCCCTGGATACCAAAACCCGTCATAATAACTCACTCCAGGCATACCATCTTTTTGTTCAGTGGATACTTATTTAACAAGTACTGCACCTGTTTCTCTTTCACATATTACTGCTGGATGCAGGGATTGCATGCCAAGGGCTTATATAGAATGGCGAAGGTGTTCTAGGTATGAAGTTCTCTATTTAGACTCATATAATCAGAATAGTTAGGGTCGGAAAGGACCTTAAGATCATCCAGTTCCAACCCCCCCGCCATGGACAGGGGCACCTCCCACTAAACCATGTCACCCAAGGATCTGTCCAACCTGACCTTGAACACCACCAGCAATGGAGCATTCACAACTTCCCTGGGCAACCCATTCCAGTGCTCTCAATCTCTTCTCTGCCCAACCAGTAGCTGTGCCTGGGATTGCTGTGACTCAGGTATAGGACCTTGCACTTGGCATGGTTAAACTTCATCAGGTTGGCATCAGCCCACCTCACAAGTGTGTCAAGGTCACTCTGGATGGCATTCCTTCCCTCCAGCGTATCAACCGAACCACACATCTTGGTGTCATTGACAAACTACTCTAATGTCATTTCCCAAGTTACCTATGCTATAGTGTGGTAAACTGGTGTCTCTCTAGGAAAATTAAAATGAAAACTTGTGAAAAGCTTGAGTGAGGACACAGCTACATGGCTGAAAGGCTGATATTTCATAGACAAAGAAAGGAATTTTATGCTAGTCTTCAAAATGAACCTGAATCAGGTACATTTTAGTCGTCAGCTTCATGCTTAAGAAGTAGTAGAACAAAACTATTTTACAGACTTCAAGTCCTGCAGCCTAGTTCTGTGTAGGAAAGATGATAGATTATATTCTCTGGTGGGGAGAGAAGGGGTTGTCTTGCTACCTATAGTATTATTTGCACAGCTCTGACTTTCTGACCATATACTCACTACACTTTTATCTCTATCCAGCAAGCTGGCTCTGCCACTGACTAAAGTTTTTAAGTGCTTATTTTCTGGCCATAGCCATTTCCATGCTGAAGTACTAGGTGTTACAGAGTTGTAACCAGACTCACCTGCTGCTTCTTGCCACAAGTGGAGCCAAAAGGCACCAATGAAAACAGGTCCCTGGGTTCTCACACTGCCTTTCTGTGCAAAGGATGATTAGTTTTATTTTTCGTAATGGCAAGACTGACACATTTCTCCTTTCTTTCTTTCTTTATTGCATCATTTGTTTTCCTTTAATTTACTTCAACAGAACAAAGAACAGGCAGTTATTTGCATATTTCAAGAATCCAGTCTAAGAATTTTATAATAAAAAGACTAGGAAAATAAACATACTGTGATCTCTAGATTTCCAAAGTAGTCTATGTTTCAATTCTATGGCATTTTCTGAATTTATGTGGAAGGCATATATTGAAAGCAAATTGTGTTATGTTGTTTTATTAAAATTCCAGAAATCACCTCCTTTAGTGAAATCTTAAATTAGATTACTCCCATGTGTAGAAAGACTTTTTTTTTCAATGTAGCTGTTGACTGAAGACTCACAGTATTGTGCTGGGTTTATTATTCTTTCCATGAGGGCTCCATTCAGATTTAAATCTGAGACTGACTTGAAGAAGAGAACATACATCACAAAAGACAGGTAGATCCATGAGGAGTAGATAAGAGGGGTATGGAACAGCAAATTTCACACTTCATTGTAATTTGGACCATTGTATTTAAATCTTTGATGATGCCAAAGCAAATGTAGCACAAGTTATTAAAATTAGGAATCTAAAAAATCAAGACAAGTTGAAAGATAAGTTGAGCTTGCATCTGCACTAGTCTGATAGTATACTTAAGCTTTTTATTTTTCTTTTCCTGGATTTTTAGGACTTAAAATGTCTCAAAGCTTAGGTTTAAAAAAAAAAAAAAAAAAAAAAAATTCTTACTCACATAGAAATGCATAATTACATTGATTTTTTTTTTTAATGTGTAAAAAAGGAAGAAATATTTATGCCTCAGAAAATAAATAATTTTCCTGATATTACAGGCTAAATAGTTTCTGTAGTGCTCACTCCTGTGATTTGGATAACAGACTTAATAACTTGATTCCTTTATTCATTATAATAAATCCTATAAATCCACAGTGATGAAGAAAAGCCTATCAAAATGTCTCTCAGGAATTAATGAAAAAATAAAAAATATCCTTTGTTCTCAAAACACTGGACAGAATTCCTCATGAAATATATCAGTGGAGAGTACATAAACACATGACATCTTGTCTCTAAATTGGAGAGACATCAATTTGATAGGTGGACCCCTTAGTGGATAAAGAACTGGCTGGATGGCTGCACACAAAGAGTTGTGGTCAATGGCTTAGTGTCCAGCTAGAGGCCAGTAAAGGAGTGGTGTGCCTCAGGGATTGGTGTTGGGACTGGGCTTGTTTAACATCTTTGTTGGTGACATGGACAGTGGCATTGAGTGCACCCTCAGCAAGTTTG
>JAOEHY010014215.1:0-13356 GCA_025447955.1 Psilopsiagon aurifrons | reverse complement strand
CCACGAGGATGATCAGGGGACTGGAGCACCTCCCATATGAAGATAGGATGAGAAAGTTGGGGCTGTTCAGCCTGGAGGAGAAAAGGATGCATGGAGACCTTATAGCAACCTTCCAATATCTGAAGGGGGCCTATGGGGATGCTGGGGAGGGACTCTTCATTAGGGACTGTAGTGATAGATCAAGGGTAACGTGTACAAACTTAAACAGGGGAAGTTTAGATTGGATATGTGGAAGAAATTCTTTGCTGTAAGGGTGTTGAGGCACTGGAATGGGTTGCCCAGGGAAGTTGTGAATGCTCCATCTTTGGTGGTGTTCAAGGCCAGGTTGGACAGGGCCTTGGGTGGCATGTTTTAGTGGGTGGTGTCCCTGCCCATGGCATGGGTTGGAACTAGATGATCTTAAGGTCCTTTCCAACCCTAACTATTCTGTGATTCTATGTATCCCAGCTCATAATCAAATAAGACCAAATATACTGTCTGGACATCATGCTATAGTTTGTGTTGCTTTAAGTAGTTGACCGTATTATCTTTAAGTCATGCACCATTTAAGATTTTGATTTTGGAAACTGGAATAGTGCTGTTATCTTCAGCGTCACTGATCCACTTATGCCAGCCAAGAATAAATTCCAAAAGTAGGAAATTATTCAGGCATGTCAGGCATATATTTATATATAAGGCCTACTGTAATTCAGTACAACTCCCGTTAAGTGTTGGTTTTAAGGCAAATCATGGAGACTTGCTAAAATCTTTTGACATGAATTAGAAAATTCTGTTAAAAGCACAGTTACCTGAAAAATGAGAGCAAAACAAAAATGAAGCTGTAGCAAAAGTGATAATCAGTGGCGCACATGGAAAGTATCAAACAAGGCAGCAAATACAGTGAATTTTGCCGGCAGCATCTGCCATCAGTACTCATAAGGGAAGTGAAGCAGTCATGGCTGAGCAGCTGGGAAAGCCTGGAAATACTTTTATCTGGAAGAAGCTGGATATAAGGAGGATTTGCCAGGTGTTCCAAGAACAATAGCATCATACTACTAGACTGTGTAAAATTATGCAGGAATTTTGAAATTTAATTCCTAGCTGAGTAAAAAAAGTATGTGACAGTTATATGAAAAGGAGCATCTGGCAAAATGTTGAATGCTGGAGCTGGAGTTTCAAGTGATGTTTGAAAACAGAGTTGCTTGTGCTCAGTACACACTGAGACACCTCTGAAGCCTCCCTTCATGAAATTTGTTCTCTTCCCTTTCCTTAGCTATTAACTGCCAAGTACTGCACCAGTCCTCTACATTCCGGTATGAGGGCAGAGTTGGGAGAATTTCCCCTGCTACCAGAAATCACAGGGTTCTAGCCTCCCCTGTCTTGGGAGGTGTCACTACTACTTATTCAAGCAGTTTCCGGACATTCCTTCTTCCATGCATCACTGGCTTCTTGCAAGGCCTAAAACCATGTCACTCTCCAATTCATTCTTCCTGATGCTACAGTTTGCTCACTTTCTCCTCTAACTCTTATGCCTGTCAACTCAATTGGGGCACACTCCCCTTAATTGAAGCTGCTGTAACTCCCAGCCCAAGGCCAAGGCACTGCTTCTACCTTGGCCTTGAGCCACAACTTCCACCATTCCTCCATGATTCTGTCATAGCATCCAGTTATCAGATCACTTTCTCCACCTGGAGCTAGGGGACTGTGGTTGGTTGGCCCCGGGCTGGAGAACAAGTGCCCACCAAAGCCACTCTCTCACTCCCTTCCTCAGTTGGACAGGGGAGGGAAAATAGAACAAAAGGTTCATGGATTGAGATAAGGACAGGAAGAGATCATTCACCAATTACTGTCAAAGTAATTGACACCTGCTCCAGTGTGTGCTCCTCTCCCCATGGAGTAGGTCCTTCCAGGAGCCTGCTCCAGCACAGGCTTCCCAAAGGTTATAACCTTCTTCAAGCATCCCTCCTGCACCACTGTAGGGTCCTCCATGGGCTGCAGGTGGAAATCTGCTCACCTATTAACCTCCATGCGTTGCAGGGGCAGCCTTCCTCACCATAGGCTGCACCATGGACTGCAGGGGAATCTCTGCTCCAGCTCCTGGAGAACCTCCTACTCCTCCTTCTTCATTGACCCTGGTGTCTGCAGAGCTGTTTCTCTCATATACTCTCACTCCTCTCTCTATCTTGTCCCTTTCCTAACCACGTTATCCCAGAGGCAGTACCACTGCTGCTGATGGGCTCAGACTTAGCCAGCAGTGGGTCTGTCTTGGAGCTCTCTGGCATCGGCTCCAACAGACATGGGTGAAGCTTCTGGCAGCTTCTCACAGAAGCCACCTCTGTAACCCTCCCTTCCCCCCCAGTACTAAAACCTTGCTACACAAATGCAGTACAGGGCCTAAGCCCTAGCATGGCACTGACATGCAGCTAAAGGTGTAGCTCAGTGTAATTCACCGATGCAGTTCAGTGTGTCTGCCGCTGTCTCTTGAACTTGAGACACATAATTAGCTATAATAGTTAGCAGAACAAATTTAACTGCCCAATATAAATGACAAGGTATAGAATATTCTAAAGCATTTAATGCATGTTGGTTCATTATTCTCAATCAAGGCTTCAAATGAGCTGTGTAAGGAGAGTCTATCAGTGGAGATTGCTGTGTAGTTGAAGTGCATGCAGGTACAATTTCATAGGTGCCACTTTCTGTCTGCTGAACTGTATTTTCCAGTCAGAGAGAGAAAAAGCTCGTGGAACATACATTGACAGTTTGTGCTTGAATTTTCTGGAAGGTAACCATTATGACTCTTCATCCAAAATCAGTATGCAAGATTCAAAGCGGGTACAATTCTTTCTAAGTGTGATTTGCGGTAGTAGTGGGCTGTGCATCAGATTTCTGTCAAAGCATTTCTAAATGGCCTTTCTAAAATACTTCTAGAAATGTAATTGGAATGTTAATTGAAAAAAGTTGAGCTCTATGACATTCTCATAAATCTGGGTAAAGTGCAACAACTTTACATATTTACTACTCTAAAGAAAAACATCAATACAGAGTCTAATGAAAAATGCCAAGGCAGAATCTTAAAACATTAATGGTGTCCAATTTCTGTTCAAACTAAATTTGAACTCTCGCTGATGGGGATTAAAGCTGAAACTAGCTTCCTCCCTTTCTAATCCACACAGTGAAATTCTTCCCTGGAGTATTAACAGGATATAAGGATCTCAAACAGAATTTCATCCATAGAAAAAGACAAATCATCTTATCATAAGTAGGTGAAATTCCAAAGAAAGTCCTTTATCTCAGTTTAAGGTTTGTTTTAACTGTTAAAGAGAAAAATAAATAAATAAAAAAAAACAACCCCAAAAAAGCTTATGAATTTTATTTCCTTAACAAGAAGGAAAAAAAGAAAAAAAACCCCACAAATCTCTTTAGTTTTAACTGAAACTACTGGTTTAAAGCCAAATAAAAGTTAGGAAATGCTCACAATAGCTCAGGACAAACAAATTTTCAAGCCATGTTTTACTGTCAGCGCATTTGCTTACAACACAAAATTGACCATCCGACTAGAACACAAGAGCTATTCACAACATTCACAGTAGAGACCCATGCTAACAAGTACAGCACTACATTGCAACTGTAGGAGCACATTTCTAATAAAGAGGTGCATTTGATCAGAGCATTTGATTCCAGAACAACAGGCTGCACATGGGGCAGAACAGATTACATTGTTTCTTGAAGGACAGCTGCTTTACAAATAAAGCCTACTCTAAACAATGCAAAATGCCAGCCTGCTCAAGCTGCAGACACTATAAATACAGCAGTATATGACACACAGAAAAGCTACACTGGGGTCACACCATTATATTTTTCTAAAATACAACAGAAATTTTGCTTTGAAAACTGAAATGAATTTATCTGCACTAAATGTTTTCAAACATTTTAAGTAAAATTAAACTATTTTAGGAAACCAGGGCTAACATGAAATCAAAATGTAAACTGGAGCCGAAAGTGAAAGAGCAAGCTTAAATCCTTGTTTAGGACATTTAAGAAAAATTCTGGAAATGCTGTCTCTAAATATATAGCTTATTTAAATAGCTGGAAACAGCAAAGCATAGCAGGAGAATAATACTGGAAATAAAGACAAAATTTTTCAGGGCTGCAAAATAACTGCACAAAGTCAAAGGCAAGAAAGCCTGTAAATTTTGCAGTGAAATAGCCTAAAGAAGTGGAACCAAAAGAAAATGTGTGATTTATCAAAAATTGTAAGAGCATATCTGTGAAGTAAAAAGTTGATTATAATTGCAGCTGAAAAGTTCAAATAGATCTTTTTTTTAGATAGGAGGTGAATATTTAGAAATGTTGATGAATTATTTCCCCAACTGCTCTCTAAGGAGATGGCAACTAATGCCAGTGAGAAGCAAATTTCCCATGAGAAAGTGTATCCAGAGAGCATTTAGCTCATGGTAAAAAAAAAAAAAAAAAAAAAAAAAAAAAAAACCAGTTAAGGAATTGGCTGGCAAAGTGCCCAGGTTAAGAGTGATAACTATCTGAGTTTTGAAGGAAGTGGCCAGAGGGATAGGGAAGTGCTTCAGTATTTTTGTGGAGAACACAAAATTGGCTATTAAGCCCATGACCATTATCATCTTATATTTCTTAAACTGGAAACAGAGACTGTCCTTCTAGGTTTACCAGTTATCACTGTTATTCTGCTGGACAAAGTAAAATCTAAGGAGAAACTGAAAGAAAGAAGATAAAAAAGAAATACAGTGGCATTAGGGAAAATTGTAGAATCTGTAGATTGAATCTTGTGCTGAGTGTAGCAACGTGCATTAGAAACAGTAACTAGACAAAGAATAGGAAATTGGCAGGAGGCTTATGATTTAATTAAGGTGAGTGAGGCTGGATTCCCTAAATGAGAGCTCAAGTCTAACAAATGTTATGGAAGTTTTCAAAATGTGCATATCACGTACAGATTTCTCTTCATATGTGGCAAATGCCTGTTTAATTAAGATACGTATTAATTACCCTAATGCTGCACACAAGTGCATGATTGTTTATGTGCTTTGACTTAAAGAGTAGATTACAAGAAAATAATTTTTTTAACTAAACCAGAGAAGCCTGTAAGGGTACATAATTACTTTGGGCTAGATCATTCTCTCCTGAAGAAAGAAATCAAATAACAGTACCTTCTCAGCAGCTATTTTCAGGGAAGGGTGCTAGGGATTTGTTTTCTATTAATTGGGTCAACAATTGTAGGGCCCAATTCTATGGGCCCTACAATTTTCTGCAGAGTTCCATAAGCATTGGCAATGGTTCAAGTATCTCATGTCTCCTTTCAAGGGGGCTTTCCATTCTTGAAAGTGATTTAGCTTCATGCTGAAGTCTCTGACTTGCAATTTCTTTGTAATCCTCTCCTAAAGGATATAGAAAAAACAGCAGAATATTTCTCTGACATTGTTCCCTGGAGAAAACTCCAGCTCCTCCGTCCAGCAGTTTTGGCTTGCATCTGCAGGGCACAGCTGTCCCTTACCCCCTGTATGGTGAGGTACTGACTGTCCACATCACCATAATCTGAAAAATTATGGCTGATGGTGAAATACAAAGGCAGTTCAGGAAAGCAGTATTTACCTTTGTTTTACAACTGCAATTACTGTTGGAACTCTAGAGAACTGTGACGTTTACATTACCAAAAAGAAATCTTTGCTTTGTTTCCTGTAACTTCTTATAAGTTTGTAACGGCAGCAAGATTATGTGTAGAGTACATTTACTGAAGTGGAGCAGTAATAACAGTTATACTACTGTAATCTATTCTGGCTTTATTTTATTATGAATTATTTTAATTATTATAATGTTAAAAAATTTGAATAGAGCATATGGGGATTGGGCTAATTGCTGGATTTGTGTATGATGTAACCTGATAAATATTGGTATAAACATTTTTTTTTTCCAGGCATTACAAGTAATATATGGTGGAAATAATAATCTGGCACCCAAACAGTTTGAGTTTAAGCATTTAATTTGGGATCTTCTGCCCTACATTCAGAAAGATACAAAATCATATAAAAAAACACTACTCAATTGAACCTTTAGCCCAGAATTTGGGAGATATTTGGCTTTGGTCATATTTCTTAGTCTTGATGCCCCAATTTAACATCTCAAAAAAGAAAATAATATATCTGGGAGATACTATGGAGGAATTCACATTAATTTATGTTAAATATTTGGAATTACAGCAATAAGAAATTAAAGAAATATCTGCAAATTCTGTCTGGAATATAAATTGGTTTAAATAGATGTGAAAGACATCAACATTGAAATATTATTAAGTCTGTATTTGTTGCTGATGGTTTCATTTGTGTTAGGTACTGCAATAACATCTTGGATAATAGAGTCTCTAGAGGATGTTAGATTTGCACAAATACAGTTTTGAAGAAAATTAATTGCTTATTCATAAAAGGATAACCATTTAAACAAAGCTATAATTCTCATTAAAAGTTAAAAATAGTCACTAAATATCTTCCATGTATATTGGTGTTTCTAAACAGCATGGTTGTTGAGAGAGAAAGCTAGAGATTCTGACAGTGTTCAAAGAGTACTGCTTCCCATCACAGTGTCTTCTGTCAAATTCAGGGGGAAACTGATTTCTGTTTTCCTTCCAGAAGCATATCTGCTGCTTTACCCGAAGTTGACTTCTCTGTGCCAGTGGACATCTGGCCTACTGTGTTCTGTATGTAAATGAGAGAAGTTCATAGTACTAATATGCTCCCTGTAACTGACACTTACTTTTCAATAATATCATTTAATATTAATTACTATACAGAAGGAGGTCTGTATGAATATATGCAACAAAATACACAGCTTGCTTTCAAGCTGCTTTTCTCGTTGTACTTGGAACATGCCCGAATCCAGTCAGTATATTTTGTGAGTATAGTCATATGTTTTTCGCTCTCCCCCCATGTCAGGACCAATATGTTTGGCTGAGTTTGTTTTCTTTGTGTACTCCAGAATTTTTCTGTGGCACTGTCTCTTTATTTTTGTCTGAAAATAACTTAGCTTCAGTTTTGAGCTGACATTAGTACAAAGAAACAATTATTTTTTAATGAAATATACATTAACCCTACTCTAAAGCTAAGCTTTCTTTAAGCACCAGGATAGTAGTTTTGCTACAGCAAATCCTGTATCACTTAAAAGAAGCAAAATAAATTCTTCCCTAGTTAAATATTTTTAGTTTTATAAAGTTATATGTTGCCGTGATGATTTTGTGCTTAATAGTTTGTGGACTGATGAAGAACATATAGCAGGTGGCCACTTGCAGGCAAAAAGATACCCTGTTCATGAGAAATTAGTCAGAATTTCAAGCGGGTAACTAAAATGTTGGACACCCAACTGATACAACTAGTTCAAAAGAGTTATCCAGCTAGATGAGAACTGTATCTGTTAGAAAAGGCTTCTGCTGTGATTGCTCTAGTGCTATATCTTGTTTTCTGATTTATGAAGTTATAAAATTAAAATTATGCATAATACCTGCCATAGAAATATTATTGTAACTTTTCTAACTACTGCAAGTAAATTCCTAGAACTTTGCATAAGCATGGGATTGTAGCAGTAAGAAAAGTCTTGAATTCACCAGTTTCAGTCATGGAATTAAGCAAACTAGCCTGCAACTTGTAAGTCATAGAATAGTCCGGGTTGGAAAAGACCTTAAGATCATCTAGTTCCAAACCACCTGCCATGGGCAGGGACACCTCCCACTAAACCATATTGCCCAAGGCTATGTCCAGCCTGGCCTTGAACAAGTCACTGGAGTAGTTAATAGTATCTGCAAGTAAATCAAGCTTATCTAGTTTTATGTGGAGCAGCATCAAATTTAGCTGCTTTTGCATGGCTCTAGGTGGCAAAATATGTCAGTTTATCTGTTTGAAAAATTGAACACACACTGGAAGGAAACCATGAAAATGAATGAGTGTATCCTGTGTTGCCTTAGCTGAGAATTGGACTCTGAAAAGAAAATTCCCATTTGCCCTTACTTCTGATGCATTACTTTCTATTTTTTGAGTAATCTTTCCAGATATTAATATTTTCTGTAAAATTAATTTCCTTAAAACTGCACCCTTCCCAAATAGACTATTTGCATATCTGTTCTAGCTAGTAATGCTTAGAAAATCTTGTCATTAGAGTTACACCATGTCAGTCACTACTAAGATGTCAGTCTTGGGGGCTTTGCATTCTTCATGTTATCCCAAAAGAGTAAAATGGCTTATCTTCAGATATGAGTGCATCAGGGGAGTGAGTAAAGCCAACTAAGCTCCAATCTATTGTTGTCCTTAGCCTTTTTTAGAATACCCTCTGTAACAATGAATTTCTACTTAACAATTGAAAATGCATATTGTTTATTGTCATTATTCAGATGGTAATTCTGATTTTCCCAATATATTTAAATCAGTATGTAAAGAAAAGGGTAAAAGCTTATTTCTCATTTGACCTGGGCTTTGTTCAAGTTTCTTGGATGGAAATGAAATTTATTTACACGAAAATCAATTTTGTGGTCTCAGGGTAAAAGTGATTTAGGGAAAATAGCAGTAAAAAAGGAATTTATTGGTCTGTGAACAAATTCTGAACTGATTTAGGGTAGACAAAAAATCAGTCATATTAATCTTGATCAAGGAATTCATAAATCAAAGGATTTTTAATTATTCCCTGTCAAGGAATGGGCATAAAATGAGTTCATAATCATAACAGGGATTAAATATTATTATTGTTATTGGACTTTTCTCCCTCAGAATATGTTCATTAAGTTCTAAGTTGTTAATTAAGAGTGAGTTTTATTTTGGCAACTGTATTATAAAACACAGCAACATGACCATTTTTGTCTCAGTTGCTTTTCCCCTTCATTTTCTTTGACTCTTTAAAATTCCATTTTTAAAAGATAATATTTTCTTAAGACTGAGCTTCACAGTAAAATGTATTAACTGAAAAGTAAAAGAAGGTTTATGTGTGAAACCAGGAATGAATGAATGAAGCTAGTGAATGAAGCTTCCTATGAAGCAAAAGGCTTCATATATATGGTTCATATTATATAGAGGGACAGCTTTGGAAAATAGGAGAAAGGCTTCATTTGGAATTCATCACAAATGGCTGTAAATCGTAGAATCATAGAATCATAAAATAGTTAGGGTTGGAAAGGACCTTAAGATCATCTAGTTCCAACCTCCCTGCCATGGGCAGGGACACCTCCCACTTAACCAATAAACCATACCACTCAAGGCTCTGTCCAGCCTAGCCTTGACCACCGCCAGCAATGGAGCATTCACAACTTCCCCAGGCAACCCGTTCCAGTGCCTCACCACCCTTACATTAAAGAATGTTTTCCACATATCCAATCTAAACTTCCCCTGTTTAAGTTTAAACCCACTACTCCTTGTCCTATCACTACAGTCCCTAAGGAAGAGTCCCTCTACACCATCCTTATAAGCATTCCCTTCAGATACTGGAATGCTGCTATGAGGTCTCCATGCAGCCTTCTCTTCTCCAAGCTGAACAGCCGCAACTTTCCCAGCTTATCTTCATATGGGAGGTGCTGCAGTCCCATGATCATGCTCGTGGCTCTCCTTTGGACTTGTTCCAACAGTTCCATGTCCTTTTTAAGTTGAGACACCAGAACTGCACACAATACTTCAAGTGAAGTCTCCAGAGAGCAGAGTAGAAGAGCAGGATGACCTCCCTCGACCTGCTGGTCACACTCCTTTTGATGCAGCTCAGGATATGTTTGGCTTTCTGGGCTGCAAGCGCACACTTCCGGCTCATGTTCATGTTTTCATCAACCAACACCCCCAAGTCCTTCTCCACAGGGCTGCTCTCAATCTCTTCTTTATATTTTTTCTAATATTTGCTGTGAGAGTTGTGAGGCACATAACAGGCTGCCCAAGTAAATTGTGGCTGCTCCATCCCTGGCAGTGTTCAGAGTCAGGTTGGACAGGACCTTGAGCAACCTGATCTAGTGGAAGGTGTCCCTGCCCAGGAGGGTTAGAAATAGATGACCTTAAGGCCCTTTATAACCCAAAACATTCTATGCTTCTGTAACTGACCAAATTTAAATTATATCAGCCACTGGGGGAATTCCATATTATCACTATGAAGAAATAAAATCTAGAAAGCCATTGTTGCCACAGTCCACTTTAGATTTGGAGCCTGTGAGGGAAGTCCAGAATATCTTAACTGGTTTGCAACACAGTAATACAAAAATAAATCCCTTCTGCTGTATCAGAATTTTTTACTCTATTCTGCCTAAAATAAAACTATGGGTCTGCCCTGATGTATTAGCAATCTTTTAAAATTGAGATTACTGTAATAGTCTAAGAATTATGTGACTTCAAAAGTTATAATCATACAATATTTCTTGTCCCCAAAATTTGTTTACAAGTATTTGATGTAATTATTTTCTAGCTATATGCATTGTTTACTGAACTTTTTTTGAACAAGCTACTCAATTAAGTATCACTTTCATGTTCTTCAAAGCTCAACCTGAGCATTGTGTTTAGGAAATAATAAGAACCCAAATCACTGCTTACTTCATTTCATGTCTTCATTCTCCTGCTTATAAAAGAAATATAATTTTTAGGCTTACTTAATCTCCCGTCTTAGGTGTTACCAGACAATGTTTGTAGAGTATTAGTAGCTAGGTGTTACAAGTAAAAATACTGTCATCTTACTAGTTCTACTCAGCAGTGTGCAGATGACTCTGAACAACAGTCACTGTTTTCTTCATTGGTATCATACTGTCTAAAACTTAGGTATTTCCAAGTGCTTGATCGCTGAAGTGTTGAAATTTGAAAATTGAGATTTTTCAGGAGAAAATTTATTGGAATCAACTGCACTGTAGAAAATTTGCTATGAAGAATGGGAGGCCTTCAAAAGGTAATGGTGAGAAATGTCTTTTCCTAAAATGCTGAAATCCATGAACAAAGCTAAAGCCAGTGGGAGGACTAAACAATAGTAGCCTGGTAGTTCTTTCTAGAGAAATGATCTTTAAACAAACAGATAAAGACATTAGCTGATTAGAAAGAAATGTTTCTTCTTTTTTAACTGCATTTAAAATTTTGATAGCAACTACAAAGAACAAAATAAATCCATGTAAGTGTTTTCAAATACAATCAAAAATTACATGGGACAAATAGAATCATAGGTTAGGGTTGGAAAGGACCTTAAGATCATCTAGTTCCGACCTCCCTGCCATGGGCAAGGACACCTCACACTAAACCATATCACCCAAGGCTATGTCCAACCTAGCCTTGAACACCACCAAAGATGGAGCATTCACAACTTCCCTGGGCAACCCATTCCAGTGCCTCACTACCCTTTCAATAAAGAACTTCTTCCTTATATCCAATCTAAACTTCCCCTGTTTAAGTTTAAACCCATTATTCCTTGTGCTCTCACTACAGACCCCAATGAAGAGTCTCTCCCCAGCATCCCTATAGGCCCCCTTCAGATACTGGAATGCTGCTATGAGGTCTCCACTCAGCCTTCTCTTCTCCAGGCTGAACAGCCCCAACTTTCTCATTCTATCTTCATACGGGAGGTGCTCCAGTCCTCTGGTCATCCTTCTGGCCCTCCTCTGGACTTGTTCCAACAGTTCCATGTCCTTTTTATGTTGAGGACAAATGCACAGAAACTAACCCAGGTAACTCTGGTGTTTAAAATACTATGCAAATATGCAAATTATACAAGATTAGAAAGAGCAAAGAAGTAACAACCCCTTATTGCCTGGTAGATCTAGAATCTGAGAGCTGTTTCAAACAGTGGGAGAGCTGCAGGGTACAAAAGAAACTGGACCCAGTGCCCCATGATTAAGCAATTTCAAACTTTATTGTTAGGAATGGATTAAGCTGTACATTGTTTTCTCATAATATTTTTTCAGATGGCTGATATGTTCTGCCCTAAATTCTCTGCTTTCAGCTCTCCGTGCCCTCTCATCTGGACAACACTAACAAAGTGGTGTCTTTTCTGCCTTTTCCCCACTTTCTACTCCAACTCTGCTCCCCTTCTTGATCAAATGGAAGGTTGCTTTGTGTACTGCACACTTCTCTCTTTCCAAACTTTCTAAAGTCTTTAAACATAAGGAATGGAAATGAGCAACAGTAACACAGCAGCACCACACACCCACCACAACTGCCCAGCCTCAGCTGCATAATAGTGGTTTGATGCATGAGTTCCCAGCTCACTTCTGTGGTCTTACTCTAATGTTAGTGCTAAAGATAACGCTTAAGTGCCTTGATGATTAAAGACTTAGCACCACAATTTTCTTCTCTGTAATAGGGACCAAATCCAGAGTGCTTATTTATGTGAGTCAAAGAATCAGTGTGAGGTTAAAGATTATTAATGTTTATTTTTATTTTATGCCATTTTCCACTCTGTTCTTCTCTATTACAGCTTCATCTACCTCAAGAGGCATTGTAACTGGCAGTCCATGTTGTATATGGAGTGTCAGTAGAAAAACAGTGCTTATAGAAATGCACACCTAATTTAACAAATACTGTATGAAAAAGTGTCAATTCTACGTAAGTGATGAGACCATACTGAAACACACAGATAGAAATCTCTGAAAAAAAAAAAATCCTAAATTTTCTTTTTTAATAGTTCGGTGTATTTTATTTGAGAATCCTAACTACTTCTAAAACATTAGCATGCCTGGCCTTCCTCTCCTCCACTTTGATGTGATTGAAGCCTAAGCTGCATGTTTTAGGAAATTAATTTTGTCATTGAAGTGGTAGAGAAGATGAAGTGGAAAAATAACGGGTAATGGTGAAAGACTCACACAGTTGTTGTAGCTTTAAATACTTCCAGATCAACTTGCAGTCCAGTATTGGGAAGAATAATTATCTGGCATAACATTGAGTAATATCAAATTTGGAAGATGCCTATTGTACTTAAAACACAATACCACTAGTCCTGCTTCATTGGTATTTGCCCCCATTTAAACTTGAATTTTCAATTAAAAAAAAAAAAAACTTTTTTGCTTGGGAAGGCAAACATTTGAAATAAAAAATATTTAACTTATATGAAGTTTTTGATTGGGGAACACCTCTTTCTGGAGAAATTTCTTCCGTTATTTATTGCAATAATAAAACTGCTAAGTACTTTCCTATTAAAATCCATTTGGATTAAAAATAAATATGTTACCATATGTTATCATATACCTATTTACTAATCTGTTTTCATAGGAAAGATGAGAAGTGGAAATATATGGAAATATGCATATTTAATTGAGCATTTGAGATGGAATAGCCTTTTGTAACCACGGTAAATAGTCATTGTCATGGGTTCAGCAGTAGCAGTCATTTTTCTCCTTCTTAGTAGTTGGTGCAGCACTGTGGTTTTGACTTGTGG
>JAOEHY010014214.1:0-15190 GCA_025447955.1 Psilopsiagon aurifrons | reverse complement strand
GAAGAAATTCTTTACTGTAAGGGTGGTGAGGCACTGGAATGGGTTGCCCAGGGAAGTTGTGAACACTCCATCCCTGGTGGTGTTCAAGGCCAGTCTGGACAGAGAGAGCCTTGTGTGACATGGTTTAGTGTGAGGTGTCCCTGCCTATGGCAGGGGGGCTGGAATTAGATGATCTTAAGTTCTTCTCCAACCCTAACTATTCTATGATTCTAACTCAAGTTTGCTGGATAAAGCAGCAGTTCAATTATAGTTTTGTTTCTATGTTTCTATCTGCCATTAGACCCATCATGCTGCTCACAGAAAATGCAAGTTTTCCTTTCCTATCACTTGCTTTCTGAAATGTAATAAGGACACACTTCTTGATCTGAAGATCCTTTGACACAATTGCAGACATAGCATGGTACACTGCTAGGCTAAGACTTCAGAGAATTATTTTAAAGCCTCTAATTTTTGAGATTTTTCATCAGAAGTAATCAAATGGCCCTTTTTTTTCTCCTTAGTCTAAGCAGCAAAGAAGGCACACAGGTGATGTTTTCCAGTTTTTCTCTATGTCATTAGGACTAGCAAGCTCCTCTGCCTCACACAGAAAAAGGAACAGAACTTTCAAAATCCTGTGACTTGTACAGGTGAAAACTGATTTACAGAGCCACCATAAACACCATAAAGGCTGCACTTAAAATCTGAGAATTAGGAGTGATTGCCCTAAGCAGTCCTGACCTCCATCAGCATCTGAAGTCCACCCAAGTAACACCAGTGTCAATGTCATGAGTTTGACTTTCTTACCAGTGCAGTAACATATCTTTAAGAACTTTCCTAGAAAGGACAGGCTAAGAGACTGTATTCTATCCTTTGAACATACAACAGAGGCTTATAAGAAAGACTGAGAGGCCTTTTAACAGAGCTTACAGTGACAAAACAAGGGGTGATGGTTTTTAACTGTGACAGAGTGAACATACACTGCACATATATAAGGACGAAATTCTTTACTATAAGGGTGGTGAAACTGTGAGGTGTAGCCCAGAGCAGTTGTGGCTGCTCCATCCCTGGGAGGGTTCAAGGCTAGGCTGGACGGTGCTTTGAGCAACCTGGTCTAGCGAAAGATGTCTCTGCTCAGGGCAAAGGGGTTGACAAGATGATTTTTAAAGATCCCTTCCAACTCAAACTATTCTAAGACTAGAGCTTCCTCCCAGAACAGGTTACCACCTACAAAGGCTGTGGTTCACAACCATCAGAAAACCCACTTCTCTGACATGCATGATCTGTGGTCTTCATTAAGAGTACATTAATAGAATCACAGAATCATAGAATAGTTAAGGTTGGAAAGGACCTTAAGATCATCTAGTTCCAACCCCCCTGACATGGGCAGGGATATATCACACTAAACCATGCCACCCAAGGCTGTGTCCAGCCTGGCCTTGAACACCACCAGGGATGGAGCATTCACAACTTCCCTGAGCAACCAATTCCAGTGCCTCACCACCGTCACAGTAAAGAATTTCTTCCTTATGTCCAATCTAAACTTCCCCTGTTTAAGTTTGAACCCATTACCCCTTCTCCTATCACTACAGTCCCTAATGAAGAGTCCATCACCAGCACCCCATAGCCCTCCTTCAAATACTGTAAGGCTGCTATGAGGTCTCCAAGCAGCCTTCTCTTCTCCAGGCTTAACAGCCCCAACTTTCTCAGCCTATCTTCATACGGGAGGTGCTCCAGTCCCCTGATCATCCTCACGGCTCTCCTCTGGACTTGTTCCAGCAGGTCCATGTCCTTTCTATGTTGACGACACCAGAACTGCACACAATAATAAGCGATAAGCAGAGGAGACTGATTTGACAGCCCGTAAATGATTCAGATGCTGCACTCCATTTCAATATTGGCTTGAAATACCACTGTAGTCATGCATAGAACTACTGATTTCACAGTGGTTTTCTACATGCAGTTCACCAGTGGCCTGGGCTTTGGACTGCACTGCAAAACACACTCTCCCGACTCACCCAGGAGACTCAGGAAAACAGTAACTGACACCGTCTGTGATGACTGTTTACCTTTGCTGTTCTCAAATATGACCATGCACTTTTGAATAAATTGACAAATTTCACAATACTGTTTGACCAGCTATCTTTTTCACATTTTTGGCTCAACTTGAAGAGGTGAGAGGATAATCCCAGAGTTCCCGAACACGTGTTCTAATTGCAGTCAGTGTTGGTCTTCATTATTTCCCCCTTTCAGTTGCATTAAATATTTCTACCAGCAGCACACTACTTCATACCTAATATGGTGCTATTCTTTCTCCATTCTTTTTCTTCCTCTTTCCTCAAGGTTTCCGGGTTTTTGTTCCCCCTATAAGAGGCACATTGTACCTGCAACATAATACGTCTGAAAATAATAATCCCTCCTCTGTCTTCCCCCCATGAGAGATGGCTTTTTTAATAAGATTTGACTCAGTTTTTTTCCTTAGCGAATCAGTTACTTCCATATGTAAACCAGGGAAAAAAACAAGGCTAACAGTTGTTTTTTTACAATGCTGTGTCTTTTAAAACACATTCAAACTAAATGCTCAATGTTAAGCAAATCCCTCTTTCCAATACATAATAAGGTTTGCTCTTGAATAAGACTGAGACCGATCACCACTGTAATTTTTAAGAGACTTATTAGTAACATAAACAAAAAGTGAATAAAAGGCAATACACTACATGTCACCATGTACTGCTCTCAGAGGATCAAAGTCCTCACCAGTTTTTTTCAGACAGTAAAGTCTAGGGCTAGGAGTGCTAACACAGAGCAAGTTCAGGCAGGGTAAGCTGCAGGCACATGCAAGGGGTGCAGCTGATGATGCTCAAGCAGGGGGAGCACCAGCAGGGAATGCTGGAAGGGAAAGAAACTGCTGGCATCCCCACAGGGGCTACAGGGGATGACATTTTCAACTGAGGACAAGGCATCAAATTTACAATGCATGCCACAGCACCTTGCCATAAACCACTCCTGCAAGAGCAACAAGCTAGCCTTACTGTCTTGCTCTCTCTTTACCTCAAACCAACATACTCATATAGTACTTCTTTCTTCCTAAATCCAAACCTGATGACTTCTCGGTTTGCCTACTGAAAGAAAAAGAACAGAAAAACCATATGTGGACAACTTTTTGCAGAGGCCTACCTTTTGTTTCTCAAAAATGAAGGAACTATGAAAAAGAGGATGAAAGACAATGCAGGCAGTTTCTGCATGATCCACTGCATCACGCATTCCCAGGCTCACTTTAACAGGGCTTGCAATGTCCCAGATCTCTCATTCTCAAATCTCTTTTAACAAAAAATAACAGTAATTTATGATGCTACCCCACTTTTAGAGATAAAATTTAGACCTTGTTTGTTTCTCTTCTAATGTACAATAAAACAGAATATGAAAGTAAACTTCCAGGACTGACATAAATAATGTGGGCAACAACATCTGAGCTCTTCCTCTTTGCCATTCAAAGCGAGAGTGTGCTTGGTGTCACTCCAGTCAGCTTATAAACACAGCGAGAAACATCTAACACAGCTTGACTTCTCTAAAGAACTGAAAGTATTTTGCAAAAAAGGTGGAGAAAATGTTGAAACAATAATTTTTAGGGAGACATTTTTACTGGGGAAAAAAAAAAAAAAAGATAAAGAATATCTGGACTTCACCCTTCAAAAACAGGCTTAAAGAATGGGTTTTCCTACACAAAGAAATGTCCTGGAATAAAGACTTTTCTAAAAGGACACTGGAAAGGAGCAAAGATGGTCGAAGACTTAAGTAGTCTGCTCAGTGAATGGAAGATGAGCCATCTTAGGCTATGCTGTCTCTTTCAAAGACATAGTACAGTATAGTTACAGTATACTAGGTAATTCTCAGCATCTGACTCCTCTGTCATCCAGAGCAGACTTTTTACAGTACACTGGATCCAGCCTGTTTCCTATGATCCCTCCACAAATAATGTCATCAGAAGAGATTTACCCTCCAAAAGTCAAGCTTACTAGCCATTATCAGCTCATATTTCTCCAGATGTTTTATGATCTCATCCTTTCTTAATGTCTCTAGCATCTTGCCTACCACCAAGGTCAGATTTATTGGTTGACTATTTCCTGGTTCCTCCCCAGTCTCCTTTTCCCAGAACAGGACAAGCAAAATGAAAGCAACTGAGAGCTAGCATTGCAAAACTATTGCCCCTTATGTTGAAAAAGAGACACAAGAAAAACCACAAACTGACACAGCTTATCTTTTTTTTCCGATAAGAGTAGCAACAGATTTCCCTATAAACCCAACCCTTCAGCTCTAGAAGTAGCATCAGCCTCTTTCCCTCTGTTACAAACTTTCCCACTCCATTCTTTGTTCAGCCCCTATTTTGCTTCTTACCCTGTCCTCTTCTCCACAGTTTTTCCTCTAGAACAGCCATGCCCTCTATAGCCAGAATCTTCAGAGTGTCTTAGGAACCCCTTTATCAAGCGCCACAGCTACTCCCCTGTGGTACCATGAAAGTCAGACTAAACTGAACCATGAAGGTTCTGGCTACACAGGTCATCAAGAAAATGCACTACTATGTCCCAGGGACAGACAGAAACCAAAGGAAAAAAAAAAGGCACCCCAAAATAAAAAACACACACAAAAAGAGGTAGGGAACATGGTGAGAACAGAAAAGAGAGGAGAGGTGAAGAAACACAGCGACACGAGACACACACTGGCTTAGAAGAGTTAACTGCTGGTCATACCTCGTAAGGTCCTGTTTTGATTCATATTAACAGAATACTGAAAGTATGAACCTCAAAATAACAAAGCTGAAGTTCACTGTCTATGCTATTCTGCTAGAGTAAATTAAAAGGGCAACAATCAGCATTTAATTCCTGGGTTCTATTTTACATACGGATCCTGCATTAATTTTATGCAATGAAGCTATAGGAAGACAAATCAGAATGGACTAATGGTCATTTATTAGGATGTCTGTATCACTCCATTTCAATACAGAAATAATTCTTCAACAACAGCAACAAAAGTAGTATCTTCATAAGTGGAATAAGTATCTTTTGTGCAATTTCTTATTTAAGGACCTCTACTAATTTCAATTGGCTTGGAAGCCTGACTCCCAACCAGTCAAACAGTGACCCGAAGTCCCCACAAACTGACAATGGTTTGCAGGGTTAAAATTACTGTACGGCATTTATACACAATTTAAAAACAAAGGCAAGAACTAGCTTCGCATTTGTTGGTAAATATTAATGGCTGAATACATGGGTCTCTCCTGCTGCTTAAAATTGCTTCAGAGTTCTCAGAGCAAGAAACTGAGATTTCTATTTCCTTTTCTAAATGTCAGCGTACATTTTCCCTCCCCCTCCTTCCCTGCCTCCAAAAGACTCCTTTTTCCGTACGAGTTTATACCCTAATAAGAAAACCGGACATACGAGGGAAGACAGAGATGACAGAGTATCAAAACGCACAATCCCTCTCTTTGTTAGCCTTGCAGAAAGGCTTTGAAAAAAAAGAAAAAACAGGATGAAGGTTGAAGACAATAGAAGGACCTTTATAAACAGGGACCAGAGCAGAAAGATGCAAGAAATACAACAAGATCTTTAAAATGGACCAGTACAGCAAACAAAATGCACTCAGGCATACCTCTTTTATCCACTAAGTTCCACCACACACAATCAAATTTAAGGATACTCATGACATATCCAGAAAACCTATAATCTCAGGACTCAACAACCAGCAATTTGGTCAGATCATTTTCTCCTTCTCCCCTCATATTCAATCACAATTATAGCACCTCTGCATCGACCCATTTCCCCCATCCTTTCCCACTTAACAAATCTTCAATGTAACACAACCAGAGACTGCACACAATACACCAAATCTGAGTCTCTTCACATTTTCTACATGTGTGTTAAGCTCTTCAGCCATGCAGCTATGCAGAGTGGATAGCATTTTAACTACTGTTTCTGTCTTCACACAAGAGTCTCTCACCTCACTGTGATTAGAGTAACACCACCAAGCACTGCCAATGAGGAAAAAAGAGAGAAAAAAAAAAAGTTCATTCATTAATACTTCTATTTCTGCCTGGTTGAGGTTAGACATGTCTCAGAGATGACTCTGGCCCCTGCACAAACATCTGCGCTACTGGAAGTCAAGTTTCCTTTAAGTGACTGACTTACAGAACTGCCAAGAACTCTCGGCCAGGCAGCAATGTTTAATTTCATTTCTCCATTCGTGTTTTTAATCTTGGAAACAAAAACAGAAATTTAAAGCATGCTGACAGAAGAAAACAACCCCACAATTCTAGAAAGCCCTGCTAGTTCCCTGCCAGGCCAAAACACCTGCTCCTGCTAATGATGCCTTTATGCTTATATACACCTGCCATCCAGAAGGGCTCCAGAGCACTTTGCAGCCTGATTTATACATACACAAATCATTAAAACCACCAAAATTAAGCCACTACTGGGGTGAGATGAAGCAACTGTTTAACTGCACAAAGCCATTCTGTTCAACTGCTCATGACACGAACTAAGAGCCACCATATCCAACCAAAGCTACAGGGAATGTTAGGTAAAGAGAAGATCATTGCCCAATCTGGATTTTGGCCAGTCACTACTTATATTTGCATGTGGAAAGCCCTAGGATCTTTAAAGAACACATGTAGTACAGCCTTCAGTTTCATAAATGATCCAAAAGACAAGCAATATACATTTCCTATATCTAAACTCCTCCTTTAGCTGTCCCTCCCTGCAGTATTTACTGTTTATGCGTTAACTTCAGAAGCTCACAATATCAGACATCAGTTTTGGAAACATCTTGTGGTTGAAGCACTTGATCTTGCAGAGCCAGCAGACTGATAGGGTCTGGCAATAAATGCAGGTGATTAAAAAAACTCCAAAAAATCCTTTACAAAACACATACACACACAAGTGGATCAGTTTCCCCCCCAAGTCACCCCCAGCCAAAAAAACTGAATTTGTTAACTGATCCCAAAACAGCTCAAAAAACCAAGAGAGAAACAGCTCACACACTGGCAAGCCGAGGAGGAGAGATAGCACTGCTTTCTAAAACACTCTTTGCATGGACAGTGCCAAACTAATAGTTACAAAGTCAATGAAGTGGAATGACAGAGGTGTCACCACACATACCAGGAAAGTAAAAAGGCACTAGGAAGCAGGTTAAAAAGATTAGGAAACTTGGCATTCAAAAACCACCAAGATACATTTAACAGTTTGGGCGCTTGGCCACAAATTTGCCATCTCATACATGCAGAATATGCAGAGTATCATTCTGAAATGAAAAGTGCTCAGCAGATAATCTCATCATAATATTAGCGCAAACTATCAGAAATAATAATCTATTTCTCTGAGGTTATTTAAAAAACAAAAAAGAAAAATCAGATCAGGAAACCAGGGCATCTTCTACTAAGATCTCCTCCAGAGGCTTTCTTACTTGAAAGCAGCTTTACTGGAGTCCTAGAAAGAAAAAAAATTCAATTCTCAAGTGCAAATACACACAAGTCTGAAATACAACATGACTGTGATAAAGTTTCAGACACTTCTGCCTCTGAGCCATCCTAAAAATACAGTTCCATTTTCATACTTTTCAAAAGAGATGTTTCTTCCCCAAATTTTTGTGCAGTGCTCCTCAAAATAACAAAATAGTTATCTTTAAAGTTACAGGTAAGTGCAAAAAAAATTGTAACACTGGGCAGTTAAAAAAACACTCAGCCTAAAACATCATTGATAACTAAAAACATCCCTCAAACATGTCTCTCATTTGAAGAGTTTCTAGATTCATAAATGCAAATGAGAAGCATAATTCAGTGTTTCTTTCTCCTGCTTTATTCAAACACAGCATAATTCCCAAATGTTACCAGAACAAGGTAGACTTGGTACAACAGAATTATCAAATGAGTTATTTAAAAAAGGAATGAAAAAGCATTTCTAACTGAAATAAACCAGAACAAAACCAAACCAAACAAATAAATCCCAAACACATACAAAAAAACCCAAACCAAACACTCCACAGAAACAACTTTATCAAAACATTTTTACATCAAGCATCAGATGACTTGACGGTTTGCTAAACTGTGTATCCAGCTGTTAGAAATGTTTTCACTTTTTTAAAACACAGATTATCAATGTTTTCTAAATTCTTTGAAATTTCTTTCAATTGCAGAAGAACCATCAGCCTTTATCAAAGTTATGATAACATATATCCCTTTTCTTCCAGAAAAATTATACACCTTTGCACCTTCAGGCAAGTTGTTGCAAACCCTCTAGAAAAATCCTGAGTCTGCAAAACCACGCAAACTTTCTACTGCTGGAGTACACAGATTCTGTTCTTGGTCCAAAAATATGACGACATTATGGAAAGTACCTAACACTGCTCTCTCCTTTCTAAGTAACAATCACAGAGTTCAAAGAAATGGGTTAAGTAGCCTATAGAAAGCGATACTGTAGTAGCACTCAGAAACAAGCACTCCTCTACCCCCCAAAAAAGAACAAACCCACCATTTGGAGAATAAAATATTTAAGAATACAGAAAGCATAACCGTACCTTGTGACTATTTTACTTCAGTTTTGCCACCCAGCCAAGAATAAAGACTTTTCATAAAAATCAAATGCCGTTAGTGGTGCAACAGAAATGTACAGCATGCACAATCTCATGGCTATTCTTCCCATCTAGGACACTGGTACCAAGAGTGGTTCAAACAAAATAGCACATTCTCTAGCAAGCCCCTGCAAGAACACAGCACTGCTCACAAAACACAGGCGTATTTTTTACTATTCAAATGAAGATTCACCTCAAGACAATTCCACCTTCTAACACAGAAAGAAAAGCTACAGACCTACATATAGATCAAAATAATTTGCTACAGTTTAACCTTTAATACTCTAAGTAGCATCTCCTTCAGTTGCTATCTTTATCATCATTTTCAAAGCAGTTAACACAGCTTTTGGTGAACACACAGAAATGGACACCATCAAAGAAAACCCCTTATATGTGCGTTTTCTCAAATCTGAGAGCAACTCACACACACTCCTCATATGCCACTTCCTACTAGGGTGAAGAGGAAAATAACAGACTGTTTCAAGATACACCGCTAAAAGAGAGACGGACGCACAAGAGGAAGTCTACTGTCCTGAAGGGGAAGAGACACTTACCTCGTTTGTGAAGCCACCCTTCCTTCACTATTGCTACTTCATTCATAATGGCAGGAATGTCTCTTGAAAAACAGCCTATGCCCAAAGATCACTCTGTTGAAATTCCTGAACTTCCACAGGAGGCTCCACAAAAGGTATGCAAGTTTCTTTTCCGTTTTTCTCCTCCTCAGCTATTTCTAAAAAGATCAAAAGAAGAGTGTGCCGTCATTTTTAAGTATGTCACATATGTACAATAAAGGATACAACAGCGAGTAGCCTTCATTGCAGGTTTGGGGAGGTGTGGGGGAGCATTATTATTACTATTATTACAAATCTTAAATAAGGGCTGTAGCTCTTCACAAAGATTTTTATATCTTGGCAGGCAGAGGTACCAAAATATGTGCTTGCTAAAGTCCTGCTCCTTCACTGAGCAGGTTGGTTGTGGTCAGACTCGCATCATCACCACACACTATCTGGATCAAAGGCGGACGCAAGACCTTGCCCTGCAGACCTCCACCATCCTAACAGTACCTCACTCTCCACAACAACAAAAGTTCTGAGATTTCGCAAGTCCAGTTTCAAGTATTTTCCAGTAAGACAACTTCCAGAACCTCTTCTGGAAGGTTTCTCTACAGTCTGATGTGTAGCAGTCTATCAGCTAGCACACAGTGCATCTTGGGGATAAAACTCTGACAGTAAATACTCCCAAGACTCTGCTACAGATTTTTCTACCTTCAGCATCATCCTGCCAATCCCCCTCAGATCTCCAAAACTCCCCAAAAAGTGTCTTCTCTAACATTTGTAATTCCTACCTCTCCTATTGCTCTTCCCTGAACATGTCCGCACCTTGCCACTGTCTTCTTGCAATGAAAGACACCTAAACACAATTTAGGATTTTTAGCCCTCTGGTTTATGAGAGGTGGTTTCTATCTAAATAGCTCAAAATTGCCGTATCTTATTGAAAACACATCTAGTGTATGGCTGACTGCCACAGAAACATTACTCGCGCTCCTCTTCCTCATTGAAAGTAATCTCTTCCCAAATGCATTAGCTTTTATTATTTTTCTAAATTGAATCTGATTATTTTTCTTCTTGCAGAACAAATTTTCTGTTTGTTTTTCTTTAATGACGTCTGTGCTCTCCAAAGTGTCCTTACTGCAATTCAATTTGGTATTACTTGGGTGATCAAAAACTGTAATTGGTGACAAGTTCCCAGCAATAACCAAGAAGTTTAATAAACCAGAACCCAGCAGCATTTGCAACCCACTACCAAAGACCCAACTTTCACTGGAGTCTCTCTCCAACCAGAAAGACATCACGTTCCCACCTAGCAAATATATACAGTCTCTGCATGCATCTGGCATGCATGCATCGATTATCTCTGAGCTCGCAGGTGACAGCCATCCATCAGATAATAGATTAAAAAGCAACTAATTCCCCATCACTCACTAAGCCACAACCCTGGATGGAAGAAACAGGTGGTCAAAATGAATCCAACCTAGAACTGAAACCACAGCAGGGACAGAGGGCTCTGTACCATACATCATCAGTGCTCTGAAACGGGCAGCCTTCAAAGCGAAGTAGAGAAGCCTGAACAAGTTCCATCACTGCCATCAAAAATGGACTAGGAGAAGGGAGGTCACTCCCCTCGTACTTTGCCCATGAAATTTTATTGTTTATCAGTATTCCTCAGGCTTTTCCAGTAACACTTTATTTTCTGTTTTTCCCCCAGAAACAAGGTGTTTAGGGTTTGGTTTTTTTGGTGGGTTTTTTTTAAATTACAAACCTGATGTATCTCACTGGTTACAATTATCAACTCTAAGAAACAGGTAAGATGCTTGCCTAGGGAGGGGAAACGCATGAAAACTGACACAAGAGACATGTAACGATTCCTTAATTTCATTAATAAATATGAGACCACCACAGGCTGCAGAATAAAGCTCAGTAACCCACAGCTACCAGAGTTACTTGGAACAAACTCCTTTAGTTCTGGAGCAATTAGGATAGAACCTGGTGAACATTCAAGGCTTTAATTCTCCCTTCAAAACTGCATGCACAATAATCATCTGAGCTAAACTTACCTATTAATGTCAAAAGTAGACCTTGTTTAGAGGCTTGGTTTAAGCATTGAACAATTTGCAAAGTGTTGAACAAAACTGCTAAGATTACCACAGCTGAACGTCTGGAAACGCAACACTTAAGTGTGAAAGTTAATGCTTCTAACCTTGCACCATAACAGAATGCAGGGACCATGCAACCTACCTCTGCATCTTGAATTCCGCAATTTAGGTGCATTTCAAAAAAAAAAAAAATCAGTATCCTTTCCAATAACCACAAGGAAAAAAAGAAGCTGCGAGCCAAACTAGTCTGTAGAAAGGACAATCCTATTATTAAAACCAGAAAAAAAGCACAAAGGCACAAAATTCTGCAGTCTGTAGCTAACTTACTCCAGGTGTTTCGGGGTTAACGCTTGCCAAGATTACCACTTGGCAGCCTCCTGCTCTATGGGCTAAACTGTCATCTCATAATCTGAATTTCAATGACAATACAGCCCAAAAAAAGCATATCAACAAAAAAATCCGAAGCCCAGAACTACTTTTTCTCCTCTCTCTGGTGTCAATGAAGTTTGGAATACCTTTTCCCTACAATATCTACCCAAGAAATGCTCCCCACTTGCTACTGCAGGCCTGCTATCAGGGTTATGTCTTTATCTGCCTGTCTCCTTCAAAGGATCAGGGGTGGTCAAGGGGTATTATAAAGGAGCCATGCATAGAAGATTTGGTACCATGGCACAAGGAAGCAGGAGAACACTAAACATATCCCAACACTAACCTGCAGTATGAGCTCCCCCTCAGTCCTTCAATCAGCTATGCCAGAGCACTTATTTTATAAGGGGGAACTTAAGCTATTTTTAATTCACATTGTGAAGAACAGAGGATCCCTTCTCATTGTCTAACAAGATGATCATAGACGCAGCTCCAACAGCAGCAAACCTGTTGCATCTGGACACACATTCAAGCTGTGCCTAATATATCTGTTTTAATAAATGACTCTATTCAAGACAGTGGCAACAAGTAAGTGTAATTTCTAGGAATAGAAGAGCAAGTTAACTCCAGGTCAACATACTACTGAAGATGCGTAAACCAGAGAAAGTTCCTTTTCCATAAAATCCTTAAGAGGGGAAGAAAAAAAAAAAAAAGAGGAATGATTAACAGTCCTCATTTATGGCCATCTAGGAATGGTTCCCAGTGAACAGAGGGCATCTGAGGTAAGTATGACCTGGCTGCTTCAGCCTATGTCTGCATAAGACTGAATACTGTCAAAAGCTAAACAACTCTTTCTTTCTCTCAGCTTTCTGTTTGCTTGTTTTTCAATATGCGTTTCTGTAATACCTATTTAAATACCAAAGTATCCTCACAGAGCTAAGTCGAGTAAATCATGAATGGCATGACATCAGCATCCTATCATGATGCTGCTGGTTTTATGCATATATTAATTCCTTAGAGGTTATTAACTTTTTCATAAATAACAACTTACTTCCCTACGCACTGCGGCAGCAAAACCTGCTTTAAAGAGTCAGTCAAACCAACCACCCAACAGAAGGTGGAGCAGAATCATCTTTTCCGCATTTGGGAGAGTTGCATTAAGGTTCCTTCTCTCGTTCTCTTCTGTTTATTATGCTCACCTTCTTTTGTCTCTATAAAAATCAAGACATGAATCTGTCCTCCTTGCCCTCTATCCAAGATTAAATTTTTATTAATTTCTACTCACATCCTGAAGCAGGGCAGGCAGAAAAAGAATTCTTCCATAATGTTGAAGCAGAAACTGAACCTTAAAGGAGGCTCCGTGGTAATCAGCTCATCTTCATGAGGGAAAGGAAGCAAGAGACTGAAGGAGGATGAGACCCACCAACCTCAGTCCTGTCACTGCCTCACCTGGCATGGTAGACCTGTATCCAGGTCTCACCTGTATCCAGGCTGTACTATTTAGCCCAGATCAGAAAGCAGGCTACAGCAAAGCATGCTCCTGGATTAATACCTGGCCCATCAAACCATCAGTTACCAACGCCCACTGCCCTGGTGTGGCACAGTCCTGATGCTCCCAGGACACCTCAAACCCTAATGTGCATCCTTACATGTTCTTACGACACATAGCACAAGGACCAAACAAAAAAAGGATCCAGCTGCCCATGTGTGCCTACCTTGGCCACATAACACTGTCATAAGAAACACAGGAACTGGAGAATGGGGGTGTATTCAGGCCAATTACATGGGAAATCATGAGCAACCCAAGCTCTCTTCCCCAGGTTGCAGTGTAAACTCACAGCTGACAGCCAAATGCAGCTGACCATCACAGACACAACAGCACTGGGCTCCAGCCAACATTTCAAGTGGAGAGTACAGATAGGTGTCCCCACCAGGCCTCAACCAGTGAAGTATATCTCCCATGGTCCACAGGCTGTTTTGCAGAAGCAGCAGCGGTTCCAACGTGTTCAGGGCCCTCTAAGCTCTCAATAGCTTTGCACCATGACCCAGTTAGCAAACCTGGGCAGACAGCTTTCAAGAAAGCCTAGAAGGACCAGGTTGTTCCAACATTTTAGTTTGCTTTACAGAAATGCACTGTGGGCCCACGTTAGGTGTGGCCACCACTATTTGCTACTGGATATTTTATAACAGATGACACCATGTCAAAACTGGTATTTCACAGAAGCAAGTGCAGCTTGTCACATAGACTGGAGGTTAATATTGTTTAGGTGATGGACCAGAGTTACCACATGTAGTTTTCCAAGCTGCAACCACAGCTACAGTTTAAGAGGACAAACTAAGCTGCCTATTTCAAAACTGTACGTTGCCAGAAAAAAGACTTCTTCATATCACCTCTGTCAAAGACAGAGCCCAGACAAAATCCTCTTTATGTTCCCAAACAAGTCCTCTTATAGTTTACACTTACACAATTTAATAACCGTGTTAAGAAAGTCTGTACCAATATGAGATGCATTTAATCAAATTCCATTTTAAAGTTTTTGTAAGAGAAGTTTTGTTCTGTTCCCAAATAAATCAAGCCAGTCCTGAACCTGTTTAATTCTGAATCACTTACAGGACATTTTTATAAGGCGACAAGTGAATGTTGGAGCTACAAATTACCTGACACTGGATCAATTCTTAAATTTGATTTACCATTGCTGCACACCAAAAAACAGTTCTATAAACCTTGTATACAATACAAACCCTCCTATTTAAAAAATCAAAGGTAGCTTCACAGTGTCTTTAAATCTGTTAATTCAGACAAATGTTGTGACTGTCATCAGGAAATTAACTATCACAAAAAAGTAATTACAAGTCATGCAGTATGTCAATGTTATTTACCTGTAAACAAATATTCTTCTGAATTGTCAGTAACTCCCCTTTATAACTGTATTTTAAAAAGTACACCCTCCTGTGATATAAATAAAACAAACAGAAGCAAATCAGAGATTGGCTTCTTATGTGTTAGAGGTGGCAGGAAAACAAAGCAAAACCAGTTAAATACTCCCCCCAGGGGGACAGGGGGTGGTGGGAATACTTAGAAGGTGCAAGCTATGTTAGCATCAGTAGCATACTGTCAGTAAAATATGTAATAAGTCCCAGCACGTTCATATACTTTATTATAATCATGTGTTTTACAGAGGAACGGAAGCAAAAGCCCTTCAACTCTCAAAGAACATTTAGGCAACTGCAGAATTCCACCTGGAGGGGAGGGGGGAGCTGCACACAGCTCCTATAGCTCTGCAAAACGCGACTACAAAAAAACCCAGTATCAAGTCCACAAACGCCGCACAGCCACCTACACACGCCAAATGCCCACGGCGATAATCACACCCCCGTCGGCAAACACTTAGTGGTCCGCAAAGCGGAGCTGGGCTGAACAACGCGCCTACAGAAGACAAGGGGAGAAAATGGGGGCGGGTGAAAGGGTAGAAACAAGAGGGAGGGAGGGGGCACTTGGCTACTTTACTTGCCATAATATAAGAAATGTCCCCCCGCCACCCCCTTTTCCCCGAGGGATGCCCGGGCAGGTCCCGG
>JAOEHY010014212.1:0-25640 GCA_025447955.1 Psilopsiagon aurifrons | reverse complement strand
AGATTTAAGGATGCTTCTGACACACGTCCCAAAGACAAGGCTCTGAGGACACAAATCCCTCTTGCAAGGTGGCCAAGGCTCTGTTTTAAAGAGTGGTATAATGGCTATGAGTTGTGTTACAGTGCCAAAGCAGGAGGGGTGGAGGAGGCTGGTTTGTTTTCAGCAGTTTGCTGTTGCTTTAGGGTTGTTTTGTTTTTTTCTTTAGGAAAACCACCCTTTTTAATTCATTCCCAGGAAAATTGGCTGCTCTACAGCAGCTACACACCACTGGGTGTTGCATGAGCTGAGAGAAAAACACACATGGGAGTGCTGGCGGTACTTTATAGGTGCATGGCAGAGAGTCCAGGAGGGTTATTTTGCAGGTATGGCATGGTTTGTTTTATCTTCCTCCCTCATCCTTCTCCTTTACAACAACAAACACATAAGGATGCTCTAATGGAGAATGTTTGGCATCATGGGGTCACCTCCAGCCCAGGTCAGGTGGGAAATTAGGGTGCTCAATACAGCTTTGCAACCCACAAACTTCAGATGAATTCCCAGCAGGGAGGGTTCCGGTCCACTGCTGTTAGAGATAACCCAACAAAGGCCACATTCATCCCCAAAGAGCCCTTTAAAGCAGCAGCATGAGTCAGGGTGTCTCTTTGCAGAAGAAAATAAAGGTCTGAAAAATACATACATCTCTATAAACCCACACTGCGGCAAGCATAAAAGGGCTGTTTGAACAAGGTAGCTATAGTTAAATTATCTGCAGGCATTTCAATCATTTTGGAACATCAAGGCTCATTTTTCAATATCACGGTCCATTGGACGATAAATGAATTGCATGATTTGTGGTAGGCTCTTTTTTTTTTAGGCTTCCTTTCAAGAGGAATTTCGGGATGAGGCATGTCAAAAGCTATCTGTCCATCCACCCTAAACAAGATGTCATGTTGCAATATGCCAGCATCCAGATTTGCCTGTTTCTGGACAGAGAAGGGGAAAAACACCTCAGGAAAGGCAAATTTCACTAGAAATTAGGCTGTGCCCCAAAACCTCACCCGGATCCTACATCCAGCTCTTGGGACAGCAACACAAGAGGGATGTGGAGCTGCTGGAGCAAGTCCAGAGGAAGCCATGGAGATGCTGCGAGGGCTGAAGCAGCTCTGCTCTGGAGCCAGGCTGAGAGAGCGGGGCTGGGGCAGCCTGGAGAGGAGAAGGCTCCTGAAGGGGAGACCTCAGAGCAGCTCCAGTGCCTGAAGGGGCTGCAGGAAACCTGGGACTTTTGCCAAAGGCCTGTAGGGATCCTAGCTTTAGGGTGCCTTCCAACCCAAACCTTTCTGTGATTCAATGAAATTGGAGCGGCAGCATGGTCAATGAAACAACCATTGCTTGAAGCTCTGGATCCTCTGACCTGGGTGGTTTTACAGTTGGAAATTACAGTCTCCACACATCTACACAGCCCATATATATATATTTGCTCCTACATACTCGGGGACTTTTCCTTCCCCCTTGATAATGTTTATCCTATTTTCTCCTGGCAAATTGCAGCGCTGCCTTGCTTCTGAAAGGAACTAAAATGAGTCTGGGAAGTCAAGCATTGGAGAGTATCAGAAAGTCTGAAATAAATAATATCACAATAATGATCCTCTAATAGCACAGATTGTTTGCTGCTGTCGCTTACTTTTTCTGCTTTCCCCCCCTGTTGTTGTTTGTGCTAAAAGAGCACCCGGTTGGGATCCTTGTTTCCTTTATAAAAGCCACGATAAAAGGGGAAGTAATTAAATTTCTATTAAAGCCAGCAATTGCTCCCCTTCCTGGCCTCCCATTTCCTCACAAGGCAAAAAGGTACCCAATAATGACATTCTAAAAGACAATGCTGATCCTGGAGGAACCAAACTGTCTGGATAATGGAATAGGGAACCATTTGCCTTTTCATCAGCAATACAAAACTTCAGCCAGAGCAATTGCTGTGGCTTTTTGGGAAGCACTTGGCTCTCCACAGGCTACCACAGTCATGCAGAGCCTTGGAGGGGTTTCAATTTTCCACTCCTATGGGTTTCTAGTGACTTTTCCCAAAGCTAAATATGATTCCTAATAAACAATCAAGCAAAAGGTGAGGCTGGGAATTCACTCCCTAAACCAGAGAAAGAGGATGCCTGATGGCAGCTGCTGCCCTGGAGCTGGGATCAGCCAAACAGCTCTCCCATTGTGCCAGCTTTCCTCAGGAAAGCCGCAGGAGACCTCAAACTTCCATTAACATGGGTAGGAGCTTGGGGAAATCACTCCTTAAGTGGCACTCGCAATGAATAACCATCACCTTTCATATTTATTAAGGCACAGCCTCCTCCATCTATGCCGGAGATGTGGGCTGGGGACTCCCACAGTGCCAAGGAGAGGTGGCAGGCAAAAAAATAACCCACATGTAATTAAGTGTCTCAAGTAAAGAGTTGATTTAGATTTAATAAGAATGTTATTCTAAGTCAAACAAATGCCAATTGATTATTAAGAACCTCATTACTGGAGTGTAACACCTGTCACGGCGAGAGTTTTTCCTTCTTTTTTAGCTGCGGAGTTGTTAAATCCCAATAAATAGTCTTTTAATAATTAATTAGCATTTAATTAATAGACAATAACAGCTGAGAAAGGTTGGTGTATCTTTCTGCACTGAGCATGAGCTGATTGGGAGCCAAGACACAACACAGAGAGGCTCAAGGACCTGGCTGCAGTGGAAAGACACAGTGCATTGAACGGCAGGGATCTGCAAGATGCTGAGCACCTGCAAAGCAGTTACTCAGCAATTCCTTTTCTCTCTTGCCCTTGACAATCACCTTTAACTCAACACTTCATTTGTCTGAAGCCAAATTCACCTGAGGTTCAACACCACTACTAAAAACATTGGTGCATCTCTTCCTTCCTCCCTCACTGACAGGGCAACAGAAGGTTGAATCCATTTGTTGATCAAGAGATAGGACATGGGGCAATGGGTTTAAACAGACAGAGGGGAGATTTAGATTAGATATTAAGAGAGAATTCTTTCCTGTGAGGGTGGTGACGTACTGACATAGGCTGCCCAGAGAAGCTGTGGCTCTGACCTGTTGAGCACAGATACCAGCATCCCAGCATTGGTTGAGCACAGATACCACCCCTCTAAGAGACACAGGGTGATGGGGAGGGGGATTCATTTCCTCCCCATGGGGGAAAAGCTTTGCTGTGCTTTATGGCAGGACGCTTGCAGGTTGGTCTAATGCAAGCTGCAGAGCTTCACCCTGTGTTAGAAATGGGGGTAGCACCTGTAAGCCGTGAGAATACAGCCTCTTCCAAAAAGCCTAACATCTACAAGCAAGAATAGTGAGGGCAAAAGGTATGCAAAATGAAGCTCCATGAGCACATGCAAGGCTCCTTCTGCCCAAGATAAAAAGCCTCTGAATCATTACACACCAACCCCAAACACCCAGCACTCAGGGGCTTCAGCTCCTTCCTTGGAATCAATGGGCCTTTCTATCTTTTCCACCACAGTCTCACCTCCCCAGGCTGAGAAAGGAACCTCGGTACTGAGTGGAGATGCTCTCAAAGTCTTTGTCCACAGCTCATTCCCCATCAGACCACAGCCAACAGGTACCCAAGGGAATTGGCCAGCCAAGGGTTACCTTGTTACTTGATTCCTGAATTATGTAAACTCCTGCACCGCATCCTAATAAGAAATCACTTCCTGTCATCATCTTTATTTCTTATTCCAAGCTGCAACACTAAAACACTTCACGGTGATTACAAATAGCAAAGTTATTTTTTGCCAAGCCTTCGCATCAGAACTTAATAGCATGGTGTAATGCCACCCCGTGCTGATGTGTGGCATATTTAATATCCATCTTTCTTAGAAATAACAGCGCTCTGAAATTAGAAGGGACTTTAGCAGCGAAATAATTAATGTGGATAACCATCATAAATGCCACAAATGGAACAAATACAGATGGCAGTGAACCATGATTGCTAATACTCAAACCTGTTGTGACAGAACTTAAAAACCTGACATCCATTTTCCCAGAGGCCCCTGGAAATAAAGACAAGAAGGTTTCCTGGCATCATCCTCTCTTGTTACCTGTCCCCAGTTTGGGAGGCATAGGCTGTACCTGCACGCCAAACCTGCTGGACCTGACTAGAATCATGCTCTCATTAGCAGCAGGTTCATCACAGAGACACAGAGTGGTTTGGGTTGGAAGGGACCTTAAAGCTCCTCCAGTTCCACCCCCCTGTCACAGGCAGGGACACCTTCCACTGGAGCAGTTGCTCCAAGCCCCTGTGTCCAACCTGGCCTTGAACACTGCCAGGGATGGAGCAGCCACAGCTTCTCTGGGCACGCTGTGCCAGCGCCTCAGCACCCTCACAGAGAAGAGCTTCTGCCCAAGAGCTCATCTCAGTTTCCCCTCTGGCAGGTTAAAGCCATTTTCCCTTGGCCTGTCCCTACAAACCCTTGTCAGAAGGCTTTCAGAGGGCTCTGGGAGTTAGCCCATATGAATTATGTGATCCTCTGTCAGGGTTGCAGCACCACAGTTAGACAGCCTGCTTCACTCACCCCCCCCGAAAAGAAAAGGGAAGGTGTTTTTACACCCGCAAAAGGAGCCTGATGGCTCACCCAACCCCTGGAAAACAAGCAAGCAAAGGAACAGGAGTAAAAGCCAAAGCGGAAAGTGATTTTCCCAACTCGTTTGCCTAACGGACGAGATGTGAAACGAGCTGTCTGGTAGATGGGTACCCTGGGGGTACATCGGCTTGTCACTCCCTGTACAGCACCGCAGACAAACTGCCCTGCATCTCCCTGGGAGAGGGAAGAGGAGGATCCCTCACAGCACCTCATCAGCCTCCTCCATCCGCAGAGGGAAGCCAGACTCTCCCTGTACTCACTTCTATCACAGGAGCATCCCTTCCCTCCTCGCTTCCACAGAGTTTCTGTGCTCCTCATTCAACTCCCTGCCCACAACGTAGCTGGCCAAGGGTTATTTACTGTGCCAGCGCGAAGCCACTGAGGCAGGAGGCGAGTGCAAAGCATGACATCTTGTGATGTATGGGTTAGGACAGCTTGGTGCTGAGAATGCCACGAAGTATTAATCTCAAGGAGATGCTACTGAACTCAAGAGAGACTTAACATCAGCGCTGAGAGATCAAGGATATGATATCTCTGGCAGAGCTTGCTATCAGAAGTGATCATAAAGAAAACAAAGGGGTCATTTTAGTGCCTTCTGCATTAGCAAAGCGACTCAGAGCCTCCGGGCAGAGGCAAAGAGCGTTTCTTTCCCTGAACCAAACCAATGTGCACACGGGATTTTCTGACATTTCTTTACATCTCATTGCGAGCTGCCAATAAACAGAGGCATAATAACGTCAACTCTGCTTTCCTGTGGAACTTGTGAGCTGCCCTCAGTATTTTGTTCCCGAGCTTTCCAGACAGCCCACGATACAAACTCTTAAGGCCTCTAAGTACAAAACTTTAGCAGTAAATGAATGCCTAAGCATCTAGGTCAAAGCAATGTCTGCATGCTGGGAAAATCCTGATGGGAGGCTGTCAGCCACGCTATTTTCAAGGGGGAAGAAAGGGAAATCCTGCCCTTGCTTAACCCATGGCTGCTTTGAGAAAGAGAGAGGGAAAAGGTCTGCAGGCTCCTCCCAAGCATCCACACCAGGGAGATTTCAGGGCAGTGCAGCCGCTTGGCTTAGGCACAACCAAAACGTCACTTGGCTGCCAGAGTGGCAATATTTTGAAGGCAATCACAGTGCAAAATGCTAGCGCTGTCTGTCCAGCACTGCAGACAGAGGCCTCTGATTGCTGACTGCTCTCAACTGCCCGCAAAGGAGCAGGAATATGCATATTCCATGGTAAAGCCAATGTGAGGCTCACCCCGGTGTCAGCGCTGCTACCCAGCGTGCTTCTTGCCTGCTAAGGAGGCAGCAGGACTCCCTGCCCAGCCTAGGAGACCTTGGTTTGGGCATCGTCCCCTTCAGACTTGTTCCCCCCCATGCTGTGCCTCAGTTTTCTCATGTATAAAGCAGGGATTAATGCTCTCCTTTAAGCAGCAGCTTAGGAGGTACAGCACAGGATACAGAAGAGTTTGCCAACTGGAAAGTCGGGAAACTTCAGCTTCTGGAAAACTGAAACCTGTGGAAAGTTGCACCTTCATGCAATCTCCAGGAAGGAACATGAAACATCCAAAGGCCTCTTATTAAGTACAGAGTTAGGCAGAAAACCTGCAGCTTTCCTGTCCAGCCTCTCATCCTGTATCCCATTCCCAATACCTACCCCACTACGACCACACACACCCGCTGCGGCATGGGGTGAAGGATCCCATATGTCTCTACATTCTCCTTCTGAATTCCCCTATTACATCTGCAGCTGAACTCTCAGGGGGTCACTTCCCAGTGCTTTTTAATTGCTTCCATTAGGTAACACTGTGCCCTGAAGGCCAGTCAGGGGAAAGCCTCTGTAAATCACAGCATTATCAGGACTAAGGAGAATCTGTCCTCTCCAGGGACAGAGCTATTGTAGTCCTTGTACAGGCAAGGGCAAATGGCACAGGGAATAATTAAGAGATTTGCTCCACAGCCCAAAGGTGTTCAGTGCTGGAGTCAAGACAAACCTGACACTGATTTGTCCCTTAATTCAAGCTGTGCTGTCGTGATGACGATGAGCAGAGCCAGGAGGAAAGGTGCCATGTCACCCACAATGCTGCTGCTCAGCTTGCTCTGCACGGTCTCGGTCCTGACCTGTGCTTTCCAATCATGCTATATTCAGTTCCTCTGCTATATTCAGCACTAGGTATGGTAAGGATATGTCGGGACTGAGCATGCTCCAGACAACGGAGCGAGGAAGCAACATTGATGGTGATGTGCCAGAGGAACCCAAGCAAGAGTGAACGAGAACCTGATCTGGGTCATTTAAACTAGTCAGGGCAAAGCCTGGGGAGGACAGAGCAGGATACAACCTCAGATTTGCTGTAGGGAACAAAGTCATGGAAGGCCCTGCCACCTAATTTATAGGGGTGCAGTCCCACCATGAAGCTGAAGGAAAACTCTCCTCCCCCTTGGCAAGAGAAAAGGCTCCATCTCTGCTCGCTTCAGGATCTATGCCTCCTGAAGTCTCCCTGGAAAGAAACCTGCTTTTCTGGCAAGATCTATGCTCTCATCAGCTTCCTTATGCCAACAGCCACACACGAGGCTGGTGGCCTCCTGGATTGTCACATACCATAAATTCTGAATCACTGCTGTTCTGCTTCCATCATCGTTAATATTCTTAAAAGGTTCCTGGAAACACATTCCTACACGGCAACGTGAGCTGTTTCTGCATCAACTTGCAATTTAAATGTGAGTTTTAGCCAGGCTTTTGATGTGCTGTTTACTTTAATTACTGTTCTACCCCTGTCTGTGTCTTGCCACAATGTTGTTTAATATTTCATACATTTCCCTAACTCCCCTTTCCCTCCCCAGTGTGCGCGACTCCGCATCTCCCCCCGCCTCTTCCCACCCCACAACTTCCACGTCTAACTTTAAGGGGCCGCCTGTAAACGAGATGTGGCATGTCACTGAAATTATCCTCCTGTGGTGACTGCAGAAGGGATGAATAAACCAGTAAACAGATGCTTCCCAAGCTGGCACAGGGAGTTGATCCCAAACTACGTGCCGAGACCGACTGGCAGATGTGTGGCTGCTTATGCTGGTACTCAACAGCCAAAGGGATGGTGGGGTGCAAAGAAAAAGCATCTTTCAAGGATGCATTAGAAAGGCAGGGAATTGTCTTTGTCCCCTGTGCCTGGCAGCAACTCTGTGTTACCACATTGCTCCAGCCGCGGAAACATGCAGAGTTCACATACAAGGTGCCAGAAGATGGCACTCAAGAATGCGCAGCTCTAACGCCTGGGTTTGCCAGCCCAATAAAGCCGATGATGTCTCCCTCTGGCTGCTTTTATATCAGCTCATTACACTAGGAAAACTTTGGTCTGAGTTCTGCACGTTGCTGGCATTAGGGATGTTAATTAGATAGTCTTTGTCTGGTCTTTAATGGCCAATCTAGGACACGTCTCCATGCATAGGTGCGGGGAGATATGAATATCTCCACTCATCTCCTGTGAGCTTCCCAATGCGAGACAGGGGTGTACCAGGAGCCAAGTAGGACCATTATGGGTGCTCAAGCAGAGCACCAGGCTAATGTGGCCAAGGAAATCTGCCTCTTTTAGAGAGCAGAGGCATGTCCACACACACGTCCATGCCTTCACGGAGCCAGGCTGAACACCTAAAGCAGATCAGGCATATTTAGATTGCATCTTGAAGGCTGATAGGGGTGCACCAAGACAAGGGTCTGAATGTCTCCCAAGAGCTACAGACAAACCCTGGTGCACTTAAGATGGTCTATCTTTAGACGCTGGGAGAGGAAAGATGCAAAGGGAGGTGGAGAGACCTCGTGGGACAGAAACACGGCCCTTGCTTTGCATAGAGAGATTTTAACTCTCCACACCACTTCCCACTCCTTGCCTTCAGCGCTAAGACTGCATGAGACCTCAAGAGCATGGTTGAGGCACCTTAAACCACTGGGTGAGAAGAGACCCACATTGAGCCACAAAACCACCCAACCTCTACAGCCACACTTGCTTGTTAAGCAGGAGATGCAGCACAAGGCACAGGAGGGCAATACAGATAAAAGCTATAAAAAGACTAATAGCGAAACAAACCTTGGAGCATCTTCCCTGTGCCGCGGAGGCGTGGTGGGGCCAGTGCTGTGTTCACACCTAATCCAGGCTCCAGCCCATGGCTGGATGAGCAATCAATAACGCTGCAACACCACAGAAGGCCAAAAGTCTTGAGGGACAGAAAACTGATGCTGAACTCCAGGTAACAGGCACTAAAGGGAGGTGGCGAGGCTCTGCCCAGGCAGCTGTCATGTCACGACAGCCGGAGGAGAAACTGAAATTACTCACTGCAAGACATGCTGGCTGGATGCTTCTCCCTCCTCCTTCTCTACGTATCTTGGAGGAAACTGCTGCCAGGGAAGCAGGCTTCAGATACAAGCTGTCGCTGCTTTGCTGGGCTGCCATGTACTGGAAGCACAAAGTCCTTCTCCATGCCCTTGGAGCATGCCAATCCACCAGGGATGCTCCGTCCTTTCATGATGCTCCTGTCTCTCCCCTGCTCTCACCCTGACCTCCAAAACCTTTAATGTTTTCCAAATGAGAGGAGACCCACATTTAGGCTTTTCCCTCAATAAATCAATTTTCTCACTTTTTCTTTACTCACCTTGTCCTGGAGCATCCCACACCTGCATGACTTGCTCTGAGCAGGCAAGGGGAAGCCAGGCTCCCACTCTTCCTTCATCCCATGTGCCCATGGTCCCACTCAGTAATTCTTGGAGCATCAAGCTAATTAATTTATCATTCACTGAAATTGCACCGAGCATTAATGAAGCCATTTAGTATTCATGCAGAACTTCCCTCTCCATTTCCACAAGTGCTCCATTGTAGTTCAGCATTTGTTGGGCAGTAATTAATGGTACTTAATCCTTAAATTGTTTCTAATTTGGTAAGCAGCAGAGTTGCAGCAATCCATCTTTTTGCTGTGTTTCTGCAGGGTTGGTTAAGATGCTCCTTTGGGTTAACCAGAGCATGCAGAGACTCACCCGGGGCTGTGCCAGGGATGGAGAGCTTGAGCTTGCACTTATTTCGGTGGGTGACTTTGTGAAAAATGACTTCATCTCTTTTACACCTGTTTCTCCATTTGTATAACCAAGGAAAATGCTTATTTTCCCTTGAGAGGGTTAGTCAATAGCACAAAGAGCTCCTAAAGCCAAGTAATCAATGTCTGGGAGAGCGGAGATTTTTGTCTTTTGACCTCAACTGCATGTAGGAAAGAAGCTGGGGAACACCAAGAGACAAAGTGCTCGGTAAGAGAAGAGGAGCCTTTCATTCCTGGCTTTGCACATAGAAACGACTGCCTGGTCATGAGAGATGAAGCAAAACTTGCTGCTCTTTGCACGTATTATGGAGGCTCAGAGCACATTGCCATGCAGCCACAGAGCTTGCAAGTTCATAAGGTTCGGCACCTTATCTATAACCACCTCTTTCCCTGAAGAACACCATCCCTTACTTTCCAGGCTTAGCAACCCCCAATACTCCCACTGATAGCTTTCCCAAAACATCTTTCTTTTCTGGACATGCTTCACATTTATCCTGCTGTGCAACGCCTCTGCTCAGCACCTGCCCAAATGTTTGGTTACACTCCATTGGCTTCCTTACACAGCTACCAAATATTTGGGCTTTCTGATTTGTTTCCTTGTCCTCCGGTGAAAGCAAACAGGGGATAGAAAAACGTAAGGGGAGGGGAAATACCAACAGATCTCCCATCCCTGGCAGCGCTCAAGGCCAGGTTGGATGGGGCTTGGAGCAAGCTGCTCTTGTGGAAGATGTCCCTGCCCGTGGCAGGGGGTTGGAACTGGATGAGCTTTAAGGTCCCTTCCAACCCAAACCCGCCTGTGATTCAATGATAAAGCTGAAGCAGAGAAGTAAAACCTTCCCTTTATCACCCACTGCTCTGTCCCTACACAGACCTCATCAGGTAGGAGGGAAAAGACTGATCTGGGTAGATTATGGACACATGAAGAACCAAAACAAAGCTGAGGACCACATGTTTAGATCCACGTGTCAAATCTGCAGCCCTCTGTAAGCCCCCACTATGGGAATGAGATGGAGAAATGCAGGCTCATTTCTTTCACAGGTTCTTTGGGTAGAAGTAACCTCCAGCCGCCTGTGAAAGGGCTATGAGCAGGTCTCTGCCTCGCACTCGCTGAGGGGATTGGATGAGAAGAAGCGCTTACAAGGTTTTTTGACACGGCACTTTGATCAAATTGACGGATTTAATATTACAGAAATATTTCATTTTTCAATGTGGATGGGAGAGGGGAAAAAAATCTCATCATCCATCCAGCAGCCCTCTGTATTTGTCATAATTCACTGGCAAGAAAAGGCAAAAACCCAAATCCCCCCAAACCTCTGATTTAAAATGCAACTTAACCTGAGTAATTTCCATCATTAGTTCAAACTGCGCGATCTTCGCTCCCTCTTTGTTTTGAAAGCCGCAATTCTGGGTTTTTTCAAGGTATTATTTAAGCAAAGCAGCATCTGATTGTGTTTTCTCCCTGCTTTCATTTTTAAGGAGGTAATGAACGGTGTGGGGGAAGCAGCACAACAGATTCATGCCAGGAAAGGTGATTGGGCAGAATCCCAGGCCTAGAATAAAAGGTTTTCATAAACACTAGCGCAAAGGAAGAAAAGGAGCCACTTCAGGAGCACTGGAGAGACGTTGCCATTTGCCACTTACCCAAGGTGACACCGAGTGTTGCTGGAGGAGGCTCCTTTCCAAGAACACCAGGCAATTAAGGAATTAATGGGACGCTACTGGAATCCTTGGGAGGTGAAGCAGGTTGGGGAGACTTGAACAAAGCCAGCTCTAATGAACTCAGTGCATTTGTCAGGCAGCAGGAGTTGTACCAGAAGAGACTGGCTGGGCTTTACAGGATTAATAGCGCAAGTCACCTCATCTTTTGAAGGGGACTTGGCAACAAAAGACACTCTTCAGTGTCCAAATCTTGTTGCAGTAAAACATCTTAAGGATAGCAGACTTGATAACACCATGCTGATAGGAAGAAGCAACAGTCTAGGTTCTAATGGAGACATCTTCCAAATGAAACTCCCTCCAAAAACATGCCTCCACCTTTTATCCCTTCCTTCCCCTCTCACTCTAGCCCTTATTTCCTTGGATGTGTCAAATAGATGATGATAGGGAAAAAGCAGTGCTATCACACCCTGACACAGGGCAGGGTCTTGAGGATAGGTATAACCAAGGACTGGCCACGACACTCACCAACTGTCTTGGGTTTGCTTATCTAGTTTCTGAGCCCTCTTGGTACAAACCTAGAAACCCTATGGAAATAAAGCCAGCCAAATCTGCTTGAGAAATGAGGTCAAGAGGACAACCACTGAATTACGGATGTTTTGTGGCTGGATGTGGTGTGCCAGCTGGGATTCAGGGAATTGCTATGCCTCAGGAAAAAGAAGAGAAGCTTAAAATAATAACATCCAGCACTCAGAGGGCATTTTGCATCTTCCCAGTGTGGCATGAACTTTAATTAGTTTGGGAATCAAGACACTGCTGGGTGAGCAACAGATCTCTGCGCAACATGACCGATGTTGGGAGCACGTGTGATGCTGCAGGGTCTGTGGCCAGGCTGTAGAATAGGACCCCTTTGGTCTATGATAAAGCTGAAGGTTTAGTGAGGTGGAGGAAGGAGGAGGAAAACTCCTGCAGGCGGATGAAGCTGTTGTTTGAATTTTGGAAGTGGAACAGCAAATTCAGATCCATGGCTGAACTCTGTTTAGATGAAGGGGTCACAAAAAAACACAAAACAAAATGCTCTGGGCTTGATCATCCAGCACTTGTAATGAAGACTGAAGGGTGAGGATTCAGCCTGTCCTGCTTCCCATCCCTTGGAGGCTTGACGAGCTGCTGGATGCACACAGTGCTCCAAGGTGCTGGGAAATTTGAGAGCTCAAAAGAGATGAGAAGCCGGGCTCATAAGGTGGTGGTCCAGAGATTTCCAATATCAAAGTCAGCAGGAAATGGAGAACTGGCCATTTTCCCATTGGAATTGTATCCCTTCTACAACTATTTTGCACCAGAACATGGGCCTCATGCGATCTCTTACCAGCTGTAAGAGTAGCCAAGGGACATTAGGTGGCTGAGCAGTTGATGAGGTCTCTCCTCATTAGCAACCCAGTAATGCAGGTTAAGGCTTGTTTATTCTCTATGTGCTACTACTGCATTTGTCCTGTTTTCTGCTCACGGCTGGTGCTCAGGAGAGTGTGAGGGCTCATAGTGATTGGATATGACAAGGTTTCTCCTGGAGCATGCCAAGCTAAGGCCTCTGCTTTTAGTACTGATGGCTTGCGGTGACTCCGTACTGATGATTTTGGCCGGGGGGGCAGTTATGTGAAGCTGAATCAGAGCCCATCGGTGCAAAACCCTGTTAGTAAAATGAGTGCACAAACCCCATTGAGCTGAACAGCTCCTGGCAGGGTCACACAGGGAGCTGGCGTGTCCCACGGGTGATAAGCAGCTCCCATAAAACAAGCATGAAGGTCTTAGCATGGAGGCTAATGGCCAACTCCAAATTCAAGCCTGCGATAGTCAGAGATGGTCTCTACTTAGGTCAAGTGAGGAGTAAATAAAAGTGTATTTATCCCTATCTCATTCTTACCTCCATCACTTCCCAGCATTAGCAGGTATCTGGGCTGGGAGATTCCTGCCTGGCCAGTGAGAAACAACACAGTGGCTAAAATGATAAGGAATAATAAAGCTCTTCATATCATCCTTCAGTGGATGAGGAAATCAGGTTGGCATATCAGCTGGACTGGAATTGCCATCCAGCAAAGAGACAACATCTGGTTCTACCCTGAGTGACTGAAACAATGGCATGAAAAATTAAACAAGAAATGCATTATTTGGGAAAGAGGCTTCAGATCAGTGGGACATTAAAAGCAAGAGACAAACACAAGTGCTGCTCTGCTGTGGCAGCTCCGGCCTCCTGGATGCTCGCCTCTGATAAGCTTTTGCCCTCGCCTGCTAATTTGCTGTCTTCCCCAGTAACAACCTGGTTTTCCTTTACCAGAGACAGCTTTAGCCTTAGGAAGTTATGGAATGCAATAAAAAGAATAAACTGTTTCTGGGTCACCACCAGTTTCAGTCCCCAGGGGGTTCTTTAAACAACAATTTCTCCTTCGCCTCTGTCGAAGCCGAGACTTGGTCCCCAAAGGTTGTTCCATCAATAACTCCTAAGCTAACTTAAGGCCAGCAGCCCCAGCACCCAGATCACAGGTTTTGTATCTAAGCAAAGAGAGATGATGCTCCTGAGGTCAGGACAATGGATCACACTCCACTTGGGGCAGGGTATCACACAGGACACGACACCAGGCCCCCCAGCAATCCGCATAGCTGCTCAATCATCTCTAAGGACTTGAGGGTGCACAAACACCTTTCCTCTTGGCTTCATCTCGCTCAGAGATGCTCAGGACGAACACACCTCCTTGCTCTGAGCTGAAGGCTTTTGCTTCAGTGGTTGCCTTAATAGCAAAGAGGACACCCACCATAACACACAACACCCCAAAAGTGAGGAGGGAAGGTGCATACCACAAAAAAGACAGGGAAAACATGCACTGTGGTCCACTCGGAACACAGGATCAGGCAGCAATATCCTTATCCAACTGGCCATTCCCCAGGGACACCTACTCCAGTTCACCCCCTGGAGCAGAAATATACATCCCTGGAAAATCCACCCCATAATACAGTTTTCTGCAGGAATTTATAGACAATGGCTATCTTCCTTTGCCTCAAGTCCATCCAGCACACCTGTACAACCCTGAGAAAAACCTCTGGCATCCCGTGACTCAGTTTCCCATCTATAAACCCCTAAACACAGCTCCTTCATGTGCTTCACTGCTGTCCAGAGAAGCTGTGGCTGCTCCATTCCTGGCAGTGCTTAAGGCCAGGCTGGACATAGGGGCTTGGAGCAACCTGCTCTAATAGAAGGTGTCCCTGCCCATGACAGGAGGCTGGAATTGGATGAGCTTTAAGGTCCTTTCTAACCCAAACCACTCTGCGATTCTATGACTCTCCTTGCTCATGAGCACCAGCTCTTCCAAGACTGCTGCTCATTGTGGATGCCACTCAGGCATCCAGCCCAAGGCAGAATGAGGCTCAAGCAATCTCTTTCTTTGTCACCATGACTAGGCTGAGAGACAAAACACTGCTGTAGGAAAAAGCAAAGAAATAAAAGCAGAGGTTCTGCAGAATACTGTGTCCTGAGAAACTACCTGAAGAGGAGCAAAAGAACTTGAAGGGGTTGGGGGAACAAGGCTGGCTGAAGAAGGGCATCTTCCTGCATCGCTTCTGCTTCTTCATTTCCAGCCCCAGGTTCTTCTGGAACAAATGATGGGCACATCTGCTCTCAGCATGAGAGCTGGGTAACAGGGACCTCGTACAGCAATTACTTTCCTAAGGCTTGACACTTCAAACATGGCACATGAGACCATGGGTCCCACACCACCTTGCTGCCAGAGAAGAGGCTTGCAAGGAGAAACCAAGCCAAAAGGCAGTGACCATCACTCATCAGCGAGGCTGTCCACAGCTGCCCACTGCTCTCCTAACCCAAACCCGTATGTGATGTGTGAAGATGGATTGCAAGGTAAATCACTGACATGAGAAGAGCAAGATCTGTTCTGAGATGTGGGTTTGGTCTCCATGTGAGGAGCAGCAGTGATGAGACGCAATGGATCATCAGGTGATGCGCTCTGTACCACAGCTAAACCTTGCACTGATTCAGCTGGGGTTTGCATCCCTGATTATGCCCAAAGAACCACTTTAGCTCTAGCAGCGTTTCTGCACTGAAACCACTGGCAGCACACGATCAAAACCAAAGCACTGAAGCTTCAAGGTTAAGAATTCCTGGCTGCTTTCCTCGCTACCGGGGAAGCGCCAAGGAGGAAATTGCTTTCAAAGAATAAAAGAAGAAATAAGAAATTAAAAAAAGAAGCACAGAGTGAAAATCCTGACATTTTAAACACTACCAGGAATGGGGATGAGCCTGCAAAATACATGGAGAAGGTTCAGTCCTTACTCCAAGCCCTGGGTTTGTAACTGCTTCTGTTGTCCCCACTGTACACACAGTCTGCCCATCCATGAGCTCCCCAGGACAAAGACTTTCCTCCTATCACACCTCAAACTGGTTGGAGAATGGCCATGTCCCAGAAGACAAGAGCTTGTAGCATCAATCTGGCTGCCAGGTTCCTGGCTGGGAATAAGCCCATAGGGACATCTTAATCTAATGCTCCCCGGAGAGCTTTGGGCTACATATTATTCCAGAACAAATCCTTGGTGGACTTGAAAATCATTCTGAAAAACCCAATACACTTCCAAGGGGGTAAAAGAAATGTTTTGACCAATCTTCCTCTGCTGATGATGGACTGTTTCAATTAAATGGGCTTGGAGTGACCCAAAACACATGTCTGCAAAGAAATATCGCACTGTCCCAGGATAGCCCAAGCAAATAAATCCCCAGAAGCTGAGGAGACAACAAGGCTACCTCTGACTCAGCACTCAGCCTTCCCTGTCAGGATGTATGCTCTATTTCTCATTGTTCTGCTGTGCATTTGTTAGTAGACTCAGCTCCTTCCCTTTAGATGATATCTATATTTCTCTAATCTACTGGCTGTGACGGATGAGAAACAGATTTCTCCCTACAAACCCATTTACAATGGAAAAAAGCCACAAGCACAACATAGAACTTTCGTGTGTGTGTCGCTTTAGACAAATAAACAGTGCTCTTTTTCCTAAACCATCTAAACATCTTGTATAGGAAATATTAGATCTCAGTTGACTGGAAAACGAAACTAGGTTTATGTTCTCTTCCAAAGCCTCTTGTGATACTACCAATATTTTTTCCTCTGTCGAGAATAATGGCTTTTCTACAGGCCAGCAGATAGGAAAGTGCTTACATATATTTCTAGATGCAAACACTTGCCTGAATTACCTTGTTTTAATGCACTTCAGAGTTTGGTGCAAGTTCCTTGACGACTCTGGATAATAAGAGCCTGTGGCAAAAAGCCATGTTTAATAAATCAGTCACTTCAAAAGCAGTATAAGATGATGATAAAGAAATCCCACGGGCATCCACGCAGGTCCTGGGAAGCAGCTAGTACTGTATCAGTAATTCCATACAACTAGCAGCAGAACTATGTAAGTTTGGGGTTTGGATCTCACCTGCAGGTTAAGGCTAAAAGGTGGAGGACCCCCTCCAAATGCAACACGACCACCTGCATTCTCCATATGGCTCAAGCTCTATGTGCTTGGCAAGCGCAGGAATTTCCCAACTCTGCTCATGCAAAATGAAATAACATTAAAATTAAATGACTTCTTGTTGAAAAACTGAGAATCCCAACCCAAACGAAGCACCAGCAAACCAGCTCCAAAGGTGCTTATTTCCCAATGCAAGTCTTCCCCGTGCTATAAAAGTCTACCACATCAAAATCTCAAGTCCAAACCAAGCGTCGCTGGCTCTTCAGCTACAAATTGAAAAGCAGCAAGAAGTAGGAGTTCCAGAAAAACAAAACCTTCTCAAAGCAAACACATTATTTATTTCAAACCACATTTTAATGAAAAACTCATTTTCAGCTAAAACAACAAGAAGGATTCAGTGGAAATGTTGGACTAACCACAGAGAGAAGCTCCTGCACAAGGAAATGTTTCAGTTCCCTTTAGGATGGGAATTGCAAGACAAAGGGCATGGAAAAATCCTACACTGTCACTACTTATCATTCCTGGTTAACAATATAAGAAATATGATAGAAGCAAAACAATTTGGTGGCAGAACATCATAAATGAAGTCTGTTTTCCCTGGAAACTGCATAACCATTTGAATTAATTTAATTTGAAATATCAAATTAAATTAAACTGTAGAATAATCCCCAAGGGAAAGCATATTTCATTTGCAGTGTCTTCTGATAGAGTATTCTCTGCCAAAAGTTTTGCTATGCATCTGGCTTTGGATCTAAATTTATTACATTAGCTTTGGGAAGACTTTTAATAGACAGGGAGATTAAAGGGGAAGGGAAAAAAAGAAAGAGATTGTGACAGGGAGAAAAGACCCCAAACTGGATACAGATCAGAAGTACTGAGCATGGACAAATCTGGGCTGCTCTGTCTCACCTGGCTCAGCCTGCTCTGATTTCAACGTCCAATCAAAGGGGAATGAGACATGTCATTAAACAACTTGCTTGCTGCAATTGCCTGCATCCATATGCACAAATATGATGCCTTCAAAGGTACCTAACAAGCTATGACATTGGCTTAAACTTGCCAGCCAGCCCAATAGCAACCAACAGGGGGAAAGAGGGTCAGAAGATGATGAATGGAGAAAGATTACATGCTTTCTAAATGGGCTTTGAAGGGCAGAGACAGGAAGGAAAGCACTTTCCTTGTCAGGAGAAGCCAGGCTGGGATTTTCATTTCCAAAGGAGAGTAAAGGGGAGGGGGAAATAAAACCAGAAATCAAACCCCACCGGAAGAACACTATCTTATTAGTAATTGCTACCTTGCTTTTTAAATAACCTTCAAGATAAATACAAGCTGGGGCAGACCTCAGCCACTCTCTGGTTCAACAGGTTGGGAGGAGGGAGGTGGTGACCCCATCAGTTTTCAAAATATAGGTCAGGTACAAAAGCAGCACTTACAAAATGAATGCTCTTGCTTTTCACGGCAAGAAATTGAAGGAAATTGCAGCCAGCAGCCGCCTGTAAGTTGATGCAGTGGGAATAATCTATTTCTTTCTTTCTTTTCCTCCCTTTCTTTTTTTTCCCCTTAAAGTTTCCTCTGCGAGCAAACACAGAGCAGCAGATGCTGGCACGGAAGAAGGGATTTGCTCTCCACAAACAGCCCAGTCGCTCCAAGACCAGCTCTGCATCAAACCCAAACCAAGCATGCACCCAATCCACTTCCCTTCTCCTGCCCCTCAAAATATATCCCCATGCTCAGAAGTATCTTAAATCAAAAAGCATTAGGACTCGAATCTCAGTAACCTCCCAGTTTGTTTTAAATCTTGATTGGAAGAATTATCCTGACAAGAAAATTAGTGGGAAGTCAATAAACCTGTAGCCTGGAGATAGAGCTGTGAGTAAGCGGCGAGAGAATACATTTGATCACGCACACGAACGCGCCCGAGCCGAAGGACTGCCCTGGCTGGCAAAGTTTATTATGATTTGAACCATGAAACCATGAAGTGCAGGTAATCATATTTAAAGAGATAAGAAACACAACTAGAGCAGGCTTAAGCTGCGACACAGAAATTCTCATTTATAGCGGTCATGGGTGGAAAATCAATACCCACTTTTGGATGCAAAAGGAATGTCAGACTTGACAAAGCTTCTTTGGGTTTTCCTCCCCCCTTTCCCTGCTTTTTTATGGCTTCAAAACCAAAAAACACAAGGAGATTTGCATGCTCGCTGCAGCCAAGGCTCCCCCCTCCAACTTGGCACACAGTTCCTAGAGATTTTCTCTGGCAACAACCTCATTCCATCTACTCTTGTCAGAGCGCATCTTCCTCTGGGTCCAAGCAAATTGTCTTTGTGCCACTTACTCACAATTCTCCTCTGCCTCTCTTCTGCACACCCAGAGCCCTGTCCTGCTCCATTGCCTAGAGGGGAGCTCAGATTTGCAAGGCAATCGAGGAAGTCTGCTCCAAAAATACGGGGTGGGAAGAGGACAGATTATTCTCCAGCTTCTTTTAATGCATTTATACGGTGATAGGGAAAACAACTCTGCATTCTTTCCCCCTCTGCCCTCTATAAACCCCACAATAATGAATTATTGGCAGCAAATTGCTCAACAGGCTCTGCTGTTTATGAACTTTCCATGCTCAAGCCTGGTTATTTATGAACTGATTCTTCATGTAGCAGTTTTTTGAGGAATGCTTGATGCAAACATATTTCAGCCTTTGGGTTGCTCGCAAATGATTCACTGTGATATCGCTGAGGGCATACGCAAAACAAGTCTGCCTTTGATACATGGGCTCAGAGTGATTAAACATGAGGGCTTTGTTAGAAGAAAGAGTTATGGCAGCAGCTTCCATGCAGCTGGTCAACCAGCTTACCAGAAAACACGACCTCTCACAACTCCCACAACCCATCCCTGGCAGTGTTCAAGGCCAGGTTGGTCATCCAGAGATAGTTGTCACGTAGACAGGCTGACTGGGTTCACTTCACCCTCATTTCACAGCTGGGAAGGGAGAGGTTAACCCAAGCACCCCCCCTCAAAATCAAAGCAATCATCAAGCAGCTCCTTGACTGCTCGTGGGATAACGAGTCCTAAAAGCACAGTGACAGCCCTGGATTGAACCACTGCTTGCAAAGGCAAAGATAAAGATGCAAACTGTTTGAGATGGTTGTCAAATTACAGGCAAGCAAAGAAGAGGGATCTACGTCTCAAGTCAGGCTCTTGTATTTGTACATAGCACATTGCACACGCCACTTCTGACTCTCTCAGTGCCTTTCTGAGCACTGGCAATCAAGCAGAAAAGTTCTGGGGCAAGCTGTGAAATCTCTGAAATGAAAATCAATTCCATCTCCATTTCACAGGGACTAATGTGGCATTTACAACATAAACAATCACTTCTGTTAGGGAGGGAAATTAAAAAGCTGTGCTACATAAAAAGGAACAATGTTTAAAGTTCTAGTGGAAATGAGCAGTCGGATTGCAGATAATTACAAAGAGGGTGCTGGGCATGGCAGCACCCGAGGGTCGCTTCAGCAGCAGGCAGCTCTGCTGCCAGCTGAGCGCAGTGCCTCCAGGTCAGAGCACGGTGGCTCCAAACATGAACAATAAAGCCGGTGGGGATGCTTTGAAGGGAGAGGGAGAGGGAGAGCTGAACTTCACAGGACAGCCAGGTTGAGCACATAACTCTCATTTCAAACAACTGCCACCAAACTCCTCCTTTCCAGCTGGAGAGGAGCCTCACAGAGGCAGAGAGGAACCAGAGCCACAAGTCAATTTTATATTCTCATCTATCTGCATGATCGTATAGCTATAGGATCATAGAACCACAGAATGGTTTGAGTTGGAAGGGACCTGCTAAACTGCGTTGCTCCAAGCCCCGTTCAGCCTGGACTTGAACACTGCCAGGGGTGGGAGATTTACTGGTATCAAAACCTCACCTTCTGCTGGGGTGGTGGAGTGTGGGAACAGTACTTTGGTGTGTTATGAACTCTCCTCTGCTCACAACTTAATTAGGAACAGGACACAGAAGTCCTCATTCTTAATTCCCATCACACTGCCTTTTAATTTCAGCAAAGCAATGGGGCTCATGAGTTAGTCCCAGCTGGATTTTTCTGGCCACATGTACAGATTTTGGCTAGAAACTGAACAGCGTTTGAACTGTGACAAGGTGACAAGGTTGAAGTGTTGGAGGAGCATCTTGAGAGCACTGCCAGGTGATGCCAGCAAAGAATTTCATTACCTACAGTCCAAATATCAGTAGAGATGAAAGCTCAGCCATGAAACGTGGCTGCTTGGGAGAGGAGAGCCCCAAAAGATTTATCCCAGCACTACACCTGCATGATCCCACAGCCGCCGCCTCTTGTGCATGATGTTGCCCAGTGCAAGCTGGAAATAGAGTAAGCATATCTTCCCCTACCATGAAGACTGCTTTTTGTTTACATGCAGCCAAGTAGGACCTGTAAGAGACTCAAAGCAATCCCTGCACTCTGCTCACCTCTGATAAAGCAGCAGCCCAGTTTGCAACATCATGCATGAAAGGAGATGGGGATGCTTGTCCAGGTGAGAGTAGTGAGAAACCCTGGAGGAGGTGGAAACATCACCAAGGAGGGCTCAGTGAGCTGACAGAGACCATTTTGTCTGCAGAAGAGAAGAGCCACGGGAATAATCTTCAGACACATAAACAGCCGGTGGCAGGAGGGAGGAAAGCTGTTCTCCATGTCCACAGCAGACAGGATAAAACATAATGAGCTTAAACTGCAGCAAGAAAAAGTTAGGGAAGACATTAGAATAAACTTCCTGGGGGAATAAGAAAGGTTTTGCCCTGTCTCCATCACTGCAGGCCGTTAGGGACGGCTTAGACAAACCTACTTCACAGGCCACAGAAGTGCGGGCGGATGGACTTAGCAACGCACTTGTTGCTCACTCAAACCCCCACCATGCACAGCCGTGGGAAATTTGCCACAAAAGAGAATTGACCAGGAAGCAACACAGCAAAGAGACCATGTACAGGGCACAGGCTTCTTTGCTCTTCAGTCATGCACCTCACCTATGCTGGGGGCCACTGAGCAAAGCTCTTTATGTGTTTATGTTTAATCTAAACTCAGAAGAGACAAGATTCTTTCCTCCCAAATCTTATTTCAGCACCATAACAAGCACTGAAATCTCCTGATCAAAGAGGCTAGATCCTATTTTCCCTTGTTCAGGATAATGTATTTTGCAGGGTAAAGCTCTTTCCCTAGCAGATGGGGAAGTAAAATACACACCCAACAAACAGAGCCTACAAGGTCTTCATTTTCCTATGAACGTGGAGTAGAACTGGGTACGACTGGCTCGCAGATAACACCAGATCGTTAAGTTGGATGGCTTGATTTACCTCCATCAGAACAGCAATTTAACAGACATTCCTTCCAAAGAGCACTAATCACTTTTTTCCCCTTTCGTGTGCATAAATAAGATTGAAACGCACCGTACAAATTGCTTGCCACAGTCCAAAAATGCTAATAAGCTGCAGACATCTAAATCAGGGCCCGAGACCGGCATGATAAGGTAAGAAAACAGCGTCAGTGCATACAGAACTATTATTTACTGGAGTCAGAAATAACTATCAAATTTACATAACTATGAGCCTGTGTAACAGCTTCTTCCGGGAAACTGCTTTAGCTGCAGCAAAAGCCAAGGCTTGAATGAATTTGGTTTGTTTTGTTTTAAACGGCAAGAAAATATGAACCAGGATGCAAGCACTTAACCTTGCAAGGTCTATGCTCAGCTATTAATCCACATGAAAGCAGGGAGAAATGGGTTTGCAATAAACTAACAGACATACTTTTCAGCACCCTTCTCAGCAGGGCTAATTCTTCCCTGTGAGGGTGCTGAGATGCTGGCACAGGGTGCCCAGAGAAGCTGCGGCTGCCCCATCCCTGGCAGTGCTCAAGGCCAGGTTGGACACAGGGGCTTGGAACTAGACGGGGTTTAGAACCACCAGCTCTTTCCTCTCCTCCAGCCTCCGATTTCCCTCATGTTTCAGAAGCATTCTGATGATGAGCACTGCTGCCCATCACCGTGCCTGCACCTCCTGGACCAAGCACTCACCATTTCCAGTTGACCTCCACTGTATCACCAGCCACATCCATCCCTGCATCCCAGATCTCCCTGCAAGTGCCCCTCTGCCTCTTGCCCAGGGAGAAGCCGAGGTGCAGCTGCACATATGCTCACTGGTATTTCAAATCCCCCAGTTAATGGGCAGATAATACATGCATTTAAGCATTAAAAAGGTATTAAATCTGAATAAATTCTGCTTCATTATTTTCCCAGATTCAACACCCACTCCCACAGGCTACACAACCAGCTCCTCGGTCCACCTCAGCAGCCACCATCACCCTGTGTAATGAGTTGCTTTGCAAAACTGACTGATATTATTCAGTTCAGTGTGTCCCAACCTGAGGCTGCAGCAAGAAAAGGTTGTTTTAAGTTAATTGTCTGGGTATCTCCCTTCCCACATCAATCATCCCCTTCCCTCTGTGTAAAACTATAGAGGGGAGAGTTAAAAGCATCAGTAAGGGAGAAACTACCCTGTGTTTATCACCTTGAAAAAACCCCAAACTCCTCTTTCAAAGCCTAGCTGGTTTTAATCTTCTTTATAATAGGTTTCCATGTTCCTACAGTTTAGCAGGTTTGTGGCTTCTGCTTTCAGCACTGGAATAAACAATGCTCCAGTAATTGCCAGGTCACCATTATTTACTTCTGTCTTTCACAAAACCCTTCCCATAGAGCTGCCTCAAGTGGGCTATACTGTAATTTCCTACACTGTCTCACACTAATGAAGGCAAAAGGGCAGGAGGACCAAATCAGATGGTCGAAAAAGAAGCTGAGCAACCCGGTGGGCTTCCAACACAATATTACAACAAGCTCCCACCTATAACAAATTAATTGGCCTGGTCCTCAGCAGAGAATAAAGACAAATGCTACAAACCCAGCGCATTACTGGGTTTAATTATAGCTGGGTTTGTGCAACTGATGATGAGCAGGAAACAGGGATAGGGCCAGTCAAAGGATGAGGACAGGACTGCAAACCTGGTGCGCTATAGCAAGCTCACTAGCGCTGGGATTTATTATGTTTCCCCCCCCAAGTAAAAACAAGGTGCGGCTTCCCAGTACCTAAAAAGGGGCTGAAAAGGATGCTGGAGAGGGGCTTTTGGCAAGAGCCTGTAGTGACAGGACAAGGGGAAATGGCTTTAACCTGCCAGAGAGAAGACTTAGATAAGCTCTTAGCTTTGAGGACCTTTCCAACTCAAACCATTCCATGATTCTATGACTTTTACCTCCTTGCTGCTATCAGCCAATCCATCAGGATGCAGAAGATGGATCCAGAAGGAGGTACCTCGCTGCTGAGACACCACAGATGGGGTAGTACAAGAGCCACAGGTTAAGAGAGACAGGAAAAATCCTCTGGGAGAGGGAAGGAGAAGGAGGAGAGGGATGTCATGCCTCTGTGTTGCATAGGATGAGAAACTGCCAGATAACAGAAATGCCGAAATCTTCCTCTACCTCTCCCTCCTCATCAACAGCTGCTGATTCATGAGCCTATGGGCACTTCCCTATGTGTCCCTTTCCCTACTTTCAGGAAAAACTTCAGTTTCCCTAAAGACCTGAGGTAAAACACTGCACCCTATTCCCTGACCCTCCTAAACTTCTACCCTGGAAGCACTTCAGTCACATTCCCTGGCTGCTCTCCTCTCACAAACCTCTTGCATTCCTTGAATCTGACTAGAAATCCTCTCTACTTCCTAGTTGTGAGACAGCACAAATGGTGACCTGTGTCCTGGCCAGGAGGAAAAGTAAAGCTGCATGGCACAGGTCACCCAGCAACACAGTTGAGGAGGAGACATCCATGCTCCAGGCAGAACATCAGAGGAGTTCACAAGGGTTTGCAGCTCTAAATTTAAGCTCTTTCTGCAGGTTGAGCTATTAATTACAGTGCTGGAGTGCTTCCTGACAGTGCCTATTCACTGGCTCAGCTCTGCCAGAGGAACCGGAATAGCGCTGGGTAATTCATGAACAGGGAACAGGAGTGAACCTTTACAGCTAGCTGGGAAATTTGCTTCCATAAGAAAGCTCAGCAAAAAGCAATGGAGGTGCTGAGGATTTCACTGCATCGACATTATTTTCTGCAAGTGTTTCACTCAAGCTGCTGGGTCTCCAGAGCAAGGAATGCTTGGTTTAAATACAAGCCATCAAACTGGCCCGAATTAGCAATCTGTTCTTTCTTTGATACACTCAAATGTTTGCTTGAAAACAGACAGTTCCTGTTGAAAGCCCATGCTAAAAAAAATAACCAACTGATTTTTTTGTGGGAGAGGGGAAAAAGAGAACACAATCTGCCACCAGCTCAACCGTTATTATAAGGGGAAAAATCCTAATCCCATATGCCACAGTTTACTCAGCGGTCTCTATGGCATGTGTAGACTGAGTGTGCTTACAGAAGAGATATGGGAAAAGAAATCAAAGAGAAAACTAGCTCCCCTTCCAACTGCTTTTGGTAACAGACACTGAACTGAGCAGATGCGTGCTGAGACCTATGACCCTTCCCACTGAAGTCTTCTCCTTGTCTTATTTATAGTTCTACTTGACCATACCCTTCCCATCAGTACCACCTAGCTTTGAAGAGCTTCAAGAGCCCACAGGAAAACATCATAGAATCATGGCATGGTTTGCGTTGAAGGGACCTTAGAGCTCATTCAGTTCCAACCCCTGCCATGGGCAGGGACACCTTCCATAGAGCAGTTGCTCCAAGCCCTGTGTCCAACCTGGCCTTG
>JAOEHY010014211.1:0-21850 GCA_025447955.1 Psilopsiagon aurifrons | reverse complement strand
ATTCGGGGGAAGAAAAAAGGGGCAAAAAAAGAAGGGGGGGAAGGGAAAAAAACGGGGGAAAGAGAAAAGAGGAAAAAAGGAAAGAAGAAATAATGACAGAAAACCCCTCCAGGGACAAAAAAAGCACCAGCAAAAATAAATAAAAGATTAAATAAAAGAAGAAAAATAAAAGAATTTTAAAATAAGTAATCTAAACCGTATCACTGTGCACACAGCAGCACGCCAGGACCAAAGGGCACTGCACTGATGGATGGTTTCGGGTAAGCCCCAGGAACCACCAGCCCCATCCCTGCCTCCACCCCTCAAGTCCTCTCCCCTGCCTCACTGGTGGCCTGAGCCCATTCCAATGCCAGGGGACACCCAAGGGCCACTCCAGCCTCCACCCCCCAGGGAAAACCATTTCCCAGCGGGACCATGACAGTGCAGTGCACAGGGAAATCCACAGAGCTACAGGCAAAACGGAACAAAATCAAGGAAAAACAAAACCACCACCAAAAAACCCAACTTTACATGTCAGAATATTACATTCTCTTTTCCTGTTTCATTCTGTACATCAGAACACTGCACGGGTTTTAACAAATAAAAAGGCACAGGCACCTGAGGAGTGAGTCGCACACACACACGCACACATATGTGCACACACACACGAGCAGCATTCATCCACGGGAGGATTCCGGTGGTTTGAGGGGGTTCTGGGACAGCCCCAGCCCAGGGCAGCCGAGAGCTTCCTTTTGCTGTCCAAGATTTGGAGAGAAGGAAAGCACCCACCCGCCATCGAAGGCTGAGAAAATCAAACCCAAAGAGATTCAATGAAAGAGGAGAAAGCAGCTTAAAAACATTTTGGTTTGATGGGTTGGTTTTTTAGCTTTGGTGAAAACACATTTAGTTACCCTCTTCTGACAAAACCCTCCCCAGCCAACACTGTTTGTTTTCTTTTTGTCCATCCATCCCATGTTACCAAACAGACTGATAATGGATTTGGTCCTATTCACAGGATAAAATTCTTCACTCCCACCCAGAGAAAAGAGGTGACTTTAACCCCCCCGCCTTCCCAAGGAGGGCTGCCCATCACCACTGTGTCAGACTGGCTTCACCAGAGCCCAGCCTGGGCAAGAACTGGCAGCTGCAGCTTTGCAGGGAAGTTTCTAGGGAATCCTTTGAGCTATTTCACTTCATTTTCCCTGACCATACCACTGTTTTATTTTTAAACTGGAATAGCTCTAATTTTTGCTTCTTTTCCAAGCTGTGGACAAGGGAAGGCTCCCATGGCCACACCTGCCGTACAAAGTCTTGATCTCTTCTTCCACGTGGAAGAATCCAGGGACATGTCAACTCACACCGATCTCACAACTTCCTCTTCAGTCCAAGCAACACTTTTCGTTTTCAATTAGAAACAATACATTTTCACCCACTGGCACGAAGACAGCAACCTCCTGGTAACTGTGTATTTAACCCTTTTCTGGGCCAGGCTGACACAGCTATTGCAGCAGGAAAAAGGAAGATGCAATTAATTTGTCCAAAATAACCAAGTTCTGATGAAGTCATTAGCTTCCAAGGACTCTGTGCATGTTCCCTGCCCAGTTTCCCAGCAGGGTACTGCTCATCAGAGGCTGTAGCTCACAACTGGCCTATTTTCTCCTACAACTTCAAATATACCGTGGGAAGAAATGTGTTTCCAGCTGCCCTCAGCTCACATAACTCTTCTCCTGGTCTGCAGCTTCATGGCCCTGTAGCTGCTGCCTCGGGCACCACCACGGAGATGACATCCTCCTTCCCTGCTCCTACAAAGCCTGGAGAAGGCACTCAGCCCTTGGCAGTCCAGATCAATAGGCTCTGTTTCTCTCTGCTTAGGTTATTTGGAGACCCACTGAGCTCCTCCTGCAGCTCTGTTTCCACAATGTGCTGGCAGCCCTCCAGCCTCTGAGTAGCAGCATAGGTACAGGCTAGCAGGGCTAGAGCTGTGAGCAGAGAGCATCCTCATCAAGACATCCTCCAGCTCCCACCTGAAGCCTGATGCTTCCCAACAAGAACTGTCTGATGCTCAGCTGCACGCACTGACAGCATTTAAACACCCCTTCACACAGCCCGTAGCAGAGGTCCCGGGCATCCATCCGTGGGTGTACCCCGCAGAGACCTCCTGCACCCCAAGAGGACCCCTTCTTCCAAGAGTCACTCACACACACACATGCATACACATACACACAGGCAAAGTCAACACGGCTGCTGCATCATCGCACCCGACCCTGTGCTTTGTGCCGAGTCGAGCATCACTCCTTGATTGTAACTGCTTAAGGCACAGAACAGTATTAAATGCCACCCCATCTGGAGATGTGGGCTGGTCCCACGACCTCCAGGAGGGTTCAGTCCCCTTGTGAACAGGGACACCGAGGTCCCCCCGACTCTGTGGTCTGAGGATCATCTCCTTCGGCTTGGCTGAAGCCCCTGTCTGTTCTCCTGCAAAAGGTGATGATCGCCACTGAGAATCTTATTTGTCTGCTGTCCTGGGGATGCTGCCAGCATCGCTGTTGTGTTGTGGCGGGGGACAGATCCTATTTGCTGCACTTTCCCCAAAAGATAAGTAACATGGTGAGAGGGGATGACCCCCTTATCACTGGCAGCAAAGAGGTTACTTGGTCCGAGGCCAGCACCCACACAGTCTGGGAAATCCCTCACTCTGAATTCCTGGTGCCAGTAATCCTGAGAGCAGCTTGGAAATCCAACAACACAGTGGGTGCCGAGCCAGCAACGAGCAAGAAGGGACCTATGGGGCCCACTGCCAGGACAGCCCAGGGTGGAGGTCTGAACCGCAGAGCACAGAGAGTCTGGCGGCCACCCAGTTCCCACCAGCATTTCCCCATCCCCACTGCTGGGGGCTCAGAGCCCGCAGTTGACGAAGGGGTGTCTCAGCAGGTCCTCGGCTGTCGGTCTCCGCTTCTCCTCCACGAAGATCTGCTCGAGGAAGTTGCGGCAGGAGTTGGAGACACTGTCAGGGAGCTGGGGTTTGGTCGGCTGGGTGGCGATCTTAAAAATAGCAGCCATGGCCTCGAACTCTGCCCACGGCGGCTTCTCTGTTAACATCTCTACCACGGTGCAGGCCACGCTCCTGCAACAACGGCAAGGCACAGGGGTGAGAAGGAAGGCAGTGCACTGGGGTGGTGGCTGTGTATCTCAAATCTGATCAGCCATAAGACTGCACCTGACTGGAGGGACTGCGGGGAGCAAAGCCACAAGAGAGACGGGCACGCATCTCTGGAAGACCTGGCCCCCTGAAACTCACTGTTCATGCAAGCCCTTCGTACTGGGCTTCCTTGGTGCTGGTCCCTCCCACCAGCAGAAGTAAACTTGCAAGACTTGCTCTAGAGCTGGTGGCTTTTCTGCCTACATTGACTGTCAGATATTAAGTTTGATAAGAGCATGCGAGAGACATTATCGGAGCATCCCCTGAAGGGAAATACAGGCACAAGTCTAGACACCATTGTTTCAGCAATAGCATGTATGAATGAATGTATGAATAACCACAACTAAACGTTTGCCTACATCCAACTTCATCTCCAAAGTGCACCTGAAAGGAGCACAGATGAGCAGCAAGTGCCTGAGAGGTTTCCCTGTGCTTGCTAAGAAGTCCTCATCACAGCAGGGACACTCTTTGCCACCTCCATTCATGGTTGCTCCTAAGAAACTGGACCACATTTCCCTTCTATCAGCCAGAGAGGTAGTACAGGGTACATGGCTGCCTGACTAGTTTTTGTTGACCCTACTTGCTTGGACATGCAACAGAAGGCGCGTTGCAAACACAGGGCTTCCTCCTCATTTACTGGGAGGATTAGTACTGTTATCGCAACTCTTTCAGGCTCCAGCTGACATCCTCCACGCATCCAGACATTCACAAACAGCCAGCAAATTTGGTTTTCTTTGTGCCTGAGCCACATGAAAACACCCAGCAGCAGATTTTGAGAGGCTGCACAAGATCCCCTGAGCTAGACTTTAACTAACCCAAAATCAGGGCCACCAAAACTCAACAGCTCTTTCAGCAAACCTTGTTATCAACCTCATTTCCAGAATTTAAGAGCTGCTATGCAGTCAAGCTGCACATGACCCTCACATATAATAGGAACTTCCAAAAGCAAGCTGCGGTTATAATTGCTCCTGTTTCAGGACCTGCAGCTACAACATGCACCCGCTGGATATCTGTGTAATTGATCCTAACATTGAGCTCCTATTTTCATCCCTTGCACTGCTTCATCTTCCCACACTTGCTATGCTTGTTGCTCCCATTACAACTTCCCAAATGGATTGTTTAAATGTTAATGCTAGGTTCCTACTGTATTCCTTACCATACATCAGCTTTCCTTCCATAGCCCTCTCCGCTGATAACCTCTGGGCTCATCCAGTATGGTGTTCCCATGACAGATTTAATCCCAGTCCCAGACATGCAGATGGTCTGAATACGTTTGCTGGCCCCAAAATCTCCAAGTTTCACGTTTCCAGCAGAATCTCTCAAAATATTGGCACCTGAGATGAAAAGCAGAAACAAAACCCCCAAGAGATGAAGCGGCAATCTGAACTGAAATGGCTACAGCAAGAACAGCAATGAGGGCACTGGCAAAGAGCCCATCATGAAGGATCTCAAAGGGCCTTGGTGGGGCTGGACTTGGCATAATATAAAATCTCTTTCTCCTAAAGCAGCTGCTTTCTGGGAGGGTTGATTCTTACCAGCATCTCCTCACTCACCAGGCTTCCAAAAGGGAACAATGAATGGGAGATGACAAATCATCTTCCCTATGTTCAAGCTGGTGAAGGTTAGAAGCAAAAATGTTTTACCAGATCCCATCACTACATTCTGTATAAGAATTTATACTGGGCCAGGGGGAGGTTGGGTTGAACAAATCCTCTCTGTTATCTACTCACCTTTAATGTCCCTGTGGACAATCATATTGCTGTGTAAGTAGAAAACGCCCTGCAGGATCTGCCTCGTGTACTTCCGTGTGACATTCTCGGTCAGAGCACCGTAAGCTTTTAGCTGGTCCTTTATTGAGCCCTGTTACATAGAAACAACACACACCAACCGTAAGGACCAGCAGAACCACTGCACATTTTCAATCAATGTATCTTCCAGCTCAAAAAAACCCAACCCTCTCTGCTGTGGAAACAGCAAGATAAAAATGCACAAAGTGCTGAATGGAACACAGTCTTGTTCTCAATGTCCCAGACCCCTCTGGAGGAAAAGGTCCAGTCTCCGGCGTGTATCGGTGCTGCTTTCTGCCAACACTGCGGATCTTTTTCCCCCTCTAGTGGCTGGATATCACCAATAGCTCACGGAGAAGGACGGAACTGATGAGTTACCACTCAAGTGAGAGGATCAACTCGACCAGTCAAGTCTTCTCTGAAGCCTCCCCAGACAATTTCCGACAGCAAGGAGTACCCATTGCCATGAAGCAGACATGATCAGCCCCACAGGAGACTCCTTCAACATTAAGACCCAGGCTAAACAATTTGCAAGGACTTGAATTTCTGACCCAAGCATGCAGGCTTCTACTTAATTCTGATTTTATTTATCAAAGAGGAAGAGAAGCAGTGGTGCAGACATCTGCCATCTGCAAGAGGTTAACCCCTTCATTTTTAGCTGTATTTTCTGTCCACTTGGAAATGGATGTCCTTCACTATGCCAAAGCTGGGTTTTAGCAAGGATGAACCAGAAGCAGATTTGGGGTTTAATCAGAGAGAACACACACAGCTGTACCTCCAGTATTCAAGTTGGCTAGAAAGCAGGAGGGAAAACTCCTCCTGTTTCTGCCTGTCCTGCAGCTTTGTGGTTGACCCAAGACGGCCATAGTCCTTCTGTTCAGGGAACAGTGAGTTGCTCTGCTCCAAGGCAGTCACCCAAACTGTATCAGCTTTTCCATATCCACCCTCCTCTGCTGTTGTCTGCCCAGCTACTGTTTTGGCTTTCTTTTGAGGCTGGTAGTGATCCTGTGTTGTGGGCCTCTGCTTTCCCCTTTGCAGTGCAGCTGAGTAATCCAAGATGCTCTGAAATTACCCCTCATGCAACTTGTATGGCAAGGTATGTTCCTCCACCTACAACCAAACAACCTTTCTTCTCTCACCCTGATGGGGGACATCAAACAAGAAAGGGAAATGGGGTTGCCGAAGCCTGTGGTTAAACAGATCATTGTTTTCCAAGCATAAATTCAAAGGTAGCTTCTGGACAGGGCAGAAGTCATCTATTTAACAGGGGCAGTCATAAGAATGCCAGGCTAATGGTGCACCCAGGCTCAGCCCTGTGAAGACTTTTTTCCAAGTTGGCTGTGCTAAATCAGAAGTTGGCCAGGCCCAGCGTTGCAGAGCTGCTGTCCTGCAAGGTTTGGGAACTCTTCCACTTCCACTGGCCGTGGAAACCAAAGCCCAGAGTGCTTTTATGAAATAAGCTGTTGTTGCAGCATGAAAGTCAATCTGTATTTGGTCAGAGCTCTGGTTTATCATTTAGAAAAACAAACATTCAACTTCCAGCCCTGCTGGACACTGCCCCAGCACCAAGTGTTGGTTTCCTGGCTGCTAACAAACATCGGCACGCTGCAGAATAAGCAGCACACGGACTGCCGAAGCTCACAGGGTTTTACTCCTCTAGGTCCATGCCTTGTAGTAAATCCTGAAAGTGCTGCTTTCACCTGCTCACAGGGAGAGAGGGAGGACAAGGCTTTGGAAGGGACTCAGGAGTGTGAAAGTCCACCTGATCACTCACACGCATGATTCGTTAGGAGAGGTTCTAGCACGTTTATTTAATGACCAAAATGATTTGCAACCAGATGACTTAATAGTCCCTTCTGACCTTACAAATCTCTGTATAAACAAGGGTTTATTCTCCCACACTCTGGGGAATGAATCCAGCTGGACAGGAGAGACTTAGGAGTACAGAACCTCTGGCAGTGTAAATAGCATTTTGTGGGCTTATACCAACAGATGACTTTGTCTAGATGTAATTCACATACTTGCAAACCGAGAAAGAGATATTCCACTAATCTGCGTACATTCTCCAGCCCCAGCTTAGACTATCTCAGAGTTTTCTGATGCTCTTTTTCACTAGGGCTATTTCATCCTATATCAGCGAAGTCACAAATTGAAGCCACTCGCTCACGAGAGGATAATGCTACCAACAAAGTTGGGTCCTGAACAGGAGAAGACTTACAAGTGGGCAACAATGGTTTTAATATACACATGCCGAGATCCATAAATAATTAGTGACAGCTGTGGGTGGACAGTTGTACTATTAGCTTTTCCTACAGAGATTTGCAGTAAATATTTAAGGATGGGCTCAGGCCACAGTGTTTGAAGACAGATCTAGATCATGTTCCACATTCACCAAGTTCAGATTCCAGACTGCAAACACACCCTGCTCCAGGATTCAAACCTAAAACCTGCCTTCAAAGTTTTTGATTTCAACCAGTGCATGTTGAGGGGCTTCACCATGACATGCGGCTCACAACCTAAGCTTTCCCAAGCCTCAGGGGTGCATCCACTGCTTTGGTTTGGCTCATCAGATATAAAGCAGCTCTGATGAACTCCAGATCCAAAGTTCACCAAGTTCCAGGGCAGTCTAAATCTGTTCTCTGTCACTTAGGACACCTTTCAGCACGAACTGCACTTACCCCTGGCATGTATTCAACAAATATAGACAGTTTCTTCTCCTCAGGATCCCGCAAGCACCCATAGTACTGCACTATCCTGTCGTGGCGGAGAGTCTTCAATAGCTGAATCTCACATTCTAAGGCATTAACTTCCTGCAACAAAACAGACATGCTTTGTGACGAAAGGGAATGGTTACTTTGGGAATATTATCCAAATACTGCTTAGTGCCGAGCACTCTGCTCGTAACATCTGTGAAGCTGCCCACGAGGACCATCAGCCACATAGGGCTCAAATAAGAAGTACTGCCCTATGGAAAAGGTAAGGAAAAAAGAGAGATACACAAGGGCTTGGCTTTGAGATAGTTTTACTTATTATTACTTGTGCTCAAGGACTTTATCTGGAAAGGCGTGAATGCAGATACTAGCAAAGCCAATATAGTACCCACACAGAGAAGGTGGTGAAGGAAGAAAGGCAGCCAAAACTAAGGAAAGTGCAGACAGACCTGCGAGAGATAATACCTGAGACAGAGCAGGAGAAACCTGGGGAAAGAAACTAGGATGTAAAGAAGTCACCAGAGCGTGCTGACTGGTGCCACAGACCACTGGGGATCACTCTGGAGAGGGCAAACACCAGTCAGCCTCCACACACTGCCTTCCATCAGGAACATGGACTCCTCTGACATCTCTGTCTTCAGCCTCCAGCCCACCATTCCCCTGCATGCTGCAGAACACAGTCCTGCCCTTGTACTCACTTTACTTGTCTCTTGACTGTCAGGGTCAAAAGGCACCTGCTTCACTGACAGCTCCCGGCCAGTGTCAGCATCATAGCAGAGATAAACTTCCCCAAAAGCCCCTCTTCCAAGCAGCTTCCCCAGCCTCCAGTTCACGGGTGCCTGCAGGGCTACATGAGAGATGAGAGAGTTGAGAGAAGAGCACATAAGGGAGACTTCATCATCAAGGTCCATCTGAACCTATACAGAGCAGATCAGGCTTGCAGTGAGCCCACCAGGGCAGGCAGTGAGCCCCTTCTCTCCCAGAGACACCATGACAAACCAGTTTTAATTGCATTAGTGCTACTGATGTGTGTGAGGGGGATGTCTCCCAGTCTGCATCTGTGTAAAGCAGAAACAAGTCCCAGAAAAGTCACATTTTGAGTCCCTCCTCCAAAACCTGCTGTCTTAGCCAATGTTGGGTTTTCTCTCCTTTGTGATTGGAGCAGTTAGCAGGATACAGCATGGCTGAGCAGCAACACAGGCAGGGACCAGTAAAGAGTTTTATCTCACTGGTCATTCCTAGGTTATCCACCACTGAACATGGCCAGAATGCCCCAATTCCTATAGCATGGGCAGCCTTGCAATACCAGAGCAGCCTGTCTCACGATCTTTGGGTGCTGGGGTAACAGCAGTGTAAGTCAAGGAATGGAGCCTCTGGGATGTGAGAGCAAATGCATTTGAGTGTCCTGGAAGTTTCTGTTGCATGAGCACACTGACAGTCCAACAGACGAGCAATTTTCTGCAACTCAGCAAGGGATGAACACCAGCTGACCCCATACATGCTCTCAGCTCAAGGCCACGTTGAGATACAGTGTATTGCATTAAACCTTCCTCATTAAGACACAAGCTAGCCCACTGTGCCTTGTACTGGGGGTAGAATCAGAGTGCATTCACACGTGGTTAGCTTAGCTGATGCCCAGTAACCCAGCAGGTGATACCAACTTGATTTTGTATGAGACCCATGTGTACTGAGACACCCATGGCTTTGATTCACTTACAGTTCCTAGCTTTCGTAGGGGAGGTGCTGAAGACCTGCAGACCTTTTTCGCAGTTGCTCCTCCATTTGGGCCTGTACTCATCGTACTGCAAGGTGCTGAGCTTGCTGTCCCCATTAAAGCTCTTGGTTCGGCTAGATAAGACAAGCTGAAACAGGTTCTCCTGTGGGAAGTAACTCCTGGGAAAAGTCCTCCTGCCTGTAGGAGGAAACGGGGAGGAGTTACGGCGAGAATGCACACACTAGTTTGGATTTACCTATCACCACCACCTCACATTGCTGCATCCAGCGATGCACCTCTTCAAATTAAACACAACAAGCCTGATGAACTGAAGCAAAGCCCTGTGAACATTTTAAATTTGATTTAAGAGTTGTTAACAGAAGGCATTACATCTAATGCAGATGTTTCCAGAGGGGTTTGCAACAGTTTAATTACATTAGGGGGTTTTGTTGCTTGTCAATCACAGTTCAACTCTGAACAGGCAGGGAATTTACACTGCAAATCATCCCTGCCATCCTCTAAATCCACAACAGAAATGACCACACAAGAGTGCCAGATCTCATGATAACTGCTTTCACAAGGGTGGTGTCAGTGAGAGATGAAGTTCGTTCTGGAAGGTTCAATATGCTGTCTGAATGTCTTCAGGTTAGGGTTTTATTTTAACAAGGGAAATTGGTTCTTACTCATTTCTGCCTCCCACTACTTTCAGTCTCATACAGTGAATGAAGGAGCAGAAAGGTGATGAAGTGGTTCCCAAAGCTCAGAGCTCAACAGCTTAGACCTGAGATGTGAACAGATATTGCTACCCTGAAATTGCTAAGGGATTTCCTGCAGCTCTGTGAGAAACCTGCTGTAAAGCTCACAAGCCAGCATCCTAAAAAGCCAGCAATTCAGGGGAACAGAAAGGTTGATATTGCCAGGGATGAGAAATGCCAATCATCCATGCGGCTAAGGAGGAGCTGAACAATGACTTTTATACATGCTTTAGACGCTCAGCACTTCCCAAGGGCAGACCCGCAAGGTCACACAGAAGATGCTCTGCAGAATGCACAAGCAAGTCCCAGATTACTTGGTGGCTCTCCCTCTATTAGAAACAGCTCCTTCCCAAGCCTCTCCAGTCCTAGGCATTGTCACGAGCATTGAAATCCTGGACTGAGCACCTCCCTCCCCAACACTACATCATTGTCTTACCATCACTGTAGTCCTTGCGACTTTGGGAGAGGTGGTATTGCCTCGGGAAAGTCCCACCTTTCCCAAACCTCTCGCAGAACGGGATATCGAAATCTGACAGGAGAGAAGACGCATGTTTCTGAGTTCAGGTCAGAATCAAATGGCCAGAGCATTTCTTATAGGAAGGTAAGAATGAGGTAACAAGCTGTTCATTCACATGACCACACATTCCCCCTCTGAAATCTGTCCACAGTCACACACTCCTTAGTGAAAAAAAGGGTTAGACACAGTGGTCTTGGTTCCCCTACAGCAAAGAGGTTTAGCTGCTCACTTTATAGACCCTGGCCCACACTGTTCAAATACAAGGCAGGGAACTAACACAGATCAAGCCTGGTTTACAAACCATCTTCTTTGTACCTGGAAAATGCAGAAATTAGTGTGGAGACAGAACTGCCAGGCAGAGTCAGGTCCAGATCCATTTACTCCAAAACCTTTGCTTTGATACCAGCTATTTCCAGGGAAATGAAAAAAGCCAGCACTTGGCTAATGCTGAATAATCTCTCCCCTCTTTCTTCTCAGATGTAGCTCCTGACCTCTGAAAGCCAGAGACCAATTTATACCTCCTGAGCTCCAAATCTTTATATTTACTTTGTTTAAATGCTAAAAAGACAGAAGTGATTGAACACCATCAGAGTTTCTATTAGACACAAGATTACAAGAGACGTGGATGGACATGCAAGATAAGCACATAAGCACATATTTTTTGAACTAAAAAGACACAGCATGGAAGCCATGGTAGCACTGAATAACTTGAGTTTAAAATATCTGCCGTTTCTCCCCCATCTTTCACCTGCTGTTTTTCCTCCATCCCACTCCAATGACACAGTCTGTTCTGATTGTTTGTTTGTCTTAGCCTGGGGCCAGCAGCCACTCCTTGGAGACTGCTCCTGGCCTCTGCTGCACTTCAGCGTGACTTCCCCATTACAGCAGCGCTCAACAAGAGTGCATAACGGCTGAAGTATGGTCAGCAAGAAAAGCAACAAGGACAGGGCAAGAGGTTCTGGGTGAGCCATGTGTGAGCAACGATGGAGTGGTGTCTCAAAGCAAAATACCTCCCCTACCACTGGGGATGTATTAAAACCTAAAGCATTATGGACTGACAGCAGCTTCATCTCTACAGTTCAATTTAGAAATCCTGCCTTAGGCAAGGAATGAATTATTGTGCCACAGGCTGACTGCCATTTTCTCATTTTTAATAGTGAAAGTCATTACAATATTACAGAATTTCCATGATTTAACCAGCTGGATGTTTATAAGTGGTTAAGCAGTAACCTTGCAACTTACCGATACACTTCTCTAACAGCACTTGCATAATTACAATTATTAATGTATGTGGAAAAAGTATAACTCCCTAGAGAGTTTGGGACTCAGGTTTTGCTATGTAGGAAGTCAGGACCCTGCAAATGCATTTCACATGTACTAATAATAGAGACAAAAGGTGATCCCACAAGGCTGTTTCCAGCTGTCAGCCCCGTGCAGCTGTCTCCAAACACAAGAGCGAGGCCCCATCAGCAACTTCTTCCAACACAGAACTCATCTCTGATGTTTCAACTTGCTTGCATCTGTTTACCTCAGGGCCCTTGCTACCCAGTTTACATGGCTGCTGCTGGAAAGCAAATCCTGAACCTTCTCAAAGGCTCTTCAGTGCTACCACTACTGCACAGCTGAGAAGAGTTAAGGGTTAATGATGGTTAAAGAGGAACTCTGCCTGTGTCTGATGCTCTGGGTCTTTTGATTTTAGAGGACATTCATGTTTGATCATTGCAGAGGTCATTTTTGATATGTAACCTAACCTATGGAGCTAGTTCACTTGATTGTTTTTAATGACTTTTCATGTCATCTCTTTAATAGCCTTTATCCAGGCTCTTTTCTACTTTTTATACTTTGAGCTTTTTATACTTTCAAGCAAATACAAGCCTCCAAGAGTGCTTACCCATGCAATCAAGACTGTCTTTGGGATGGGTCTTCCTTCCAGGAACAGGGGTTTGGGTGAAGGGAGGGCTGCAAAGGGATGAAAACAAAAAGGATACACTTAATTATATCAGAAAGGCTGCTTTTTGTATCAGAAAGGCACTTTCTTGTATGAGAAGAATGAATTAGGAAGTGATTACACACAGAAAGGACAGGCTATACCACAAGATGGACTGATCACTGATCAGACTAGTATACCCAACTGAGCTCTCATCCTCAAGAGGCACAAGAATAAAGACTTTTTTTCTGGATCACAGCTTGTTCCTGTGGCAAACAAAAGGGATGCTGAAAAAAACAGCCATCAGGCTGAAATGAAGGAGCCAAAAACTGTAACACCTATGCATAAGATGGTACAGAAGGAAGGCTGCAGATTTCTCCTCCCTCAACATCAAGTATTCAACTGTACAGCTCTGCTTTCTTTGAACACTGCTTAGTTGCTTTAGATAAACACATTGGAGTCCTTCAATCACCCATAATTTACACAGGTGTCCCCTTCTCTGCAATGTCATCCCCCACCTTCCTCATGCAGAAGGGTCCATACCACCACTGGGCACAATTTCAGGAGGGAGAGAGCAGGATTGGTGCTTTGAGGCTGAAGGTCTTTAAACTACATTGAGAGGATGGCAAAGCACTTCAAGGATCTTGGCAATCCTGATTTTACCCCAGCCTCTCTAAGGAACAACAGGGTAATCTGGGCAGGTTGCTTTCCCACTATCCCTTTTAATAAAATGGCAGAGCAGCACAAATCTGCTTTGTAAAGTGCTCTGACATGTACTCATGTCAAAGCTGATCACAGCAAGCTTGCTGTGGAAAGGAAGAATTTGTCATGTTACTTATTAGCATCAGACAGGTCACCATGTCCGGTGACTAACTCTGCTCTCTTGACAAGGCTAATGCCATCTCAAGCAATTGGCGGCAAAGGCTCAGTTATATCTTTGCAGGAATAGTCATACTTACTCCTCTTTCTGTCTTTGAATGATACAGCCCTCCTCGTGCATTTTCCAGCTCCTACACTCTATGACTGAACACAGTTTCCTGGTTATTTATATGTGAAATCAAGCCATATTACCCTCCTGAAAACACCTAACACTCTGCTCTCGGTTTACAATAAAGTGTTACAACCAGGCAGAGCTCTGTTATTCTTCCTAGTAAAGTCTGTGTAAAAGCAAAGCTGAGGCTTAGAAGTTGGGAGCACAGGGAATCCAGCTTCGATACAGCTGTAACAATGAGCAAATACTTCACAGGAAATTATTAAAAGCCACAAAAAGAAAATGGACCTTGATGCTGAGACAGATCCAAAACACTCAGACCTGCAAACCCAAAGCAGTATACACAATCAAATCAATGCAATGCAGACCAGCTGGAACACAGCCTTGATGCTGTATAGCAAAAGCAAAAGGGGGGGGGGAGGGAGGAATCTTTGATGCGGATGGAAAAAAGAATATATTACTTCCCAAAAGGACACCATGTCTTATACATAGCCTACCATGCACAGCAGCAACCATACAGTTGCTGAGCGCGTGTGTGCTCAGACCAACCAGCCTCACCAACTATTGAACTGCAGCCTGTGCTAGTACAACGTGTCCTAGTTGCTTCCTGCTGAGAAGCTAAACTTAGTTGTTGCTCATCTGGTGTCCTCGGCACCTTGACTGACACGTCTGTGGCTGCTGGCAGTGCACAGGGCCTGCCAAACTTACAATTGGTCAGTGGAGAACAGACTGCATGCCCAGGGAGGAGGAGGCGTGGAGAGGCTAATACACAAAGTATTGACCTGGTGACTGCAGAAAGACAGAGGGGTAGGAAAGGGATCTGACTGAAGCAGAAAACCTGGGCACGCAAAGCCAGGCTGCCTGCAGATTTCCAGCTACTACAATTCAAATCACACACCATCACAGAGATGTCCATGCTAGGATCTTGTTTTCAGTATTCAAGATAGCTTTCTTTTGCTCAAGTGCATCCTCATCCCAAGAAGAACCTCAGAGGATGCCACTGACCCTGCTCCACTCCTGCTGTAACACAGGGGATGTATTTAAGCTTGTGAACATGGTGACACACAGGACTCACCTGTCCACAGACCTGTCCAGCGATTGGCAGCTCCCAGACAGTGAATCATCGGGGCTGATGAAAGCTTCCAGCATCTAATAGTGACAGAAAATGGGAAACAATAAAGCCATGCACTGTAGCTCATCAAATTCCAGTACTAGCAGACTTCTGCAAGATCAAGAAGCTCCAGTAAAGCTGGCCGATTTACATCAGCTGATACCAACCCAGTAGAGATGAGATTCAACCTGAGAAAAGTTTTCTTCTCAGAAAAAAAAAAACATTTACAATGCCCTCTTTGTATTATTGTTCCTTACAACTGCTTTTTGCTAGTAGGGAAACTGAGGCAAAGATAATTAACACCCTGATGAGCAATGCATGCTGAGAAGTGAATGTGATATGAAGTGATCAAAGTATCTGTGGGAAAAATAGTAATATATATATATATACATCAGGACACAAATGATGTGCCCAAGGCCAAATAGACATTGTGCACCACAGCCAGGATCGCTGCCCTGGCATATGAGACCAGCCTTCCTCTCTGGTGATAAGCAAAGCATCATCAGGGCTTTTGGCTGGAGGAGCTAGCTTGGCTCCCACTAGCTCAGTGAGTCAAAAGCTGCATTTGTGTTGCTTCCTGGATGAGACATTGTACTAGACGGGGTTATTTTTAGCTGGTTAGTAACAATAGAAGGTTTGTATTGAGTGGTAAACCTAGGGGCTATGTGCACTTCCACACACAGCAGAGCTTGCTCAGGCCCATGCTGTGCCACAGTCTGTACAGTGCTTCCTCCTAGCTGCAGACCCACAGCAAAAGCTCCCTAACCCCTGCTCCACAGCCAGCCCTAAGCCCAGCTCACCCCAGGGAAAGCTGAGCAAAGAGGGTTAAACACCACGTGGAGTCACCCTTCACTGGCTCCTGGACCTGCATCACTCCTCCTTCTCCTTGTACAGCAACAGCCTCCCTCTCCATGTGCTGTTCCTGTGTTAGACCTCCTCAACCGGTTGCCATAACAGCTCGCATTGTTGTGGCAGGCCAGCCCTGACTGCAAAGTGTGATTTTTGCTCCACTTTGCAGTTTTTACCCCAAAGCCTCGCCCTTCAAAATGCACTACCCAGAGAGGAACAAAACCTCTGTGAGAACCCAGTCTTCACCTCTGCCAGCCATGCCAGGTCTCTTCTAGCAGTTAAAATAATGCCGAAACACTAATTTCTCAAAAGCATAAAATTGGGAATCCAAACAGGCTCCACACTCAGCCTTTGTTTGTGTGCCAAGCTGGTCTCAAGGCAAAGACCGCAGTTACATCACAGGCTTGCGCAGGGGCATCCCACAAAAGGCAGCAAGCACTAGCTTGTAGAAAACTACCACAAGTGGGTTTCTACAAGGCAGATCTGGAAGCTGCAGCACAAGGACACTCTGAGAGCAGAGCCCATATGGGGAAAAGCATGGCTGCTCAATGAGAAGAGGAGGGAGAAACAACCAAGAAATCCCCCCAGAAACAATCCCCAACTCCTCCCTGAATTTAATTCAGCAAAGAAGGGCAGCAGGCCACCCACAGTGTGATGCTAGAGAAAGGCAAGGAGAGCACCTGGGAACCTTCACCAAGAACAGGCTGAGAGCTCAGCTAGTGCTAACAAGGCTGCATTAATAGCCAGTGGAGCTGCACTGATTTACTCTCCAGGGGGTTCATGGGGACTCTCCCCCTGCACGCATATGCAGTTTGTCTTAATCCTACCAAACATGTTTGGAAGGCATGCAAAAACAATAGAAAGCCAACTTTTGGCTGCAAGGAGCACAAGATACATCTGCACTCTGATGCTGCCAAGACTTAACTGGAGTGACTTGTTTTATTAATGGCTGTATAATAAACTGTTGAAAACACAACTTTGCCATGGAAACACAGCCTGCACACAAAAGTGGAGCTAGTGGGTGCTATTTGAGTGTATGGAATCCATTTCTCCCAAGGCAAGACCCCTGGGGGCCAACACAGCAGCCTGCTGAAGTGAGCTTAGTGCCTTCCACACGTCCCTCCATGTCCCTCCTGCAAATTGTGGATCCTGGTTCTGCCTTTCCAAGAGCTTTGCAAAAAAGAATTGTGTGCACAACCATCATAGCTGACTTCACAGGACCTATACTAAGCTCTTCAGTCCTATAGCTTGAGCAGAGAGGTGCAAATTGAGAGGGAAGTGCAAGCTGCTCCCCTCTGGTCCATCAACATGCAGTTTCCTCCATTGTGGGTAACAAACTGACTGGAGGAAGAGGTACTGCTCATCACTGTGCTGGAGAACTAGTTGTTCTTTTATTACTGAGGGATTAGAATATACAAGCTCCTTATTAGGAGAGAGTTAAAAAAAACATATATGGGGGAGGGATAGAAACAAAACCACAGAGAGAGGCTGTGGGCAGAGCCAAGACTGTAACTGGAGCTCAGGCAGAAACAGCACACAGGGAAGCTGCATGGGCTGCTCACATCCCCATGCTGTTGCAGTCACAGGCAGTCAGTTGCTTGGCACACTCCTTCATAGTCCCCATAATCCAGGAAAGCTGTGGCCACAAGGACCTGGCAGCTGCTATGCACGTATGTCCCATATCTATGCTCCTCCAGAGCTACCTGAAGTGCCTGAGTGCATTGCCATGACCACTGCAGCTGGCTTTTAGGGTTCCTGGAAATTAGGCCTGCTGTTTATTGAGCATATCAAGCCTGAGGGCACCCATTCCTGGAAAAAGCTGGCCTGAGCCCCACAAACTGGGTCTTTAATGGTGGGAATGGCATTCACAGCACAGCCTCCCTTGTGTCTGCTGCTGTCCTGGTTTAACCCACACCCCTCAGCCCCACTTACATTCTGATCCATGGTTTCAGGGATGAACTCTCCCTCACTGTTGATGCTGGTATAGGATCCCTGGCGAGCTATCTGCTGCTGCTCTTCAGGAACACTCCCTGGGGGCGGAGAGCTCCGGCCAGTGTGCAGAGAGCCTAGGAAACAGGAAAGGCAGGGGTCAAGGACAGGACCTGCCACATCCAAGTCCTTCCAGAGACCCTGTTCCAGTGATCACAGACCTCCTGGAGATGCTGCTGGGTTTGAACTTTTGTCGAAAGAAACAGAGGAGCTAGAAATGCAATACTGTTTATATACATCTACAAAGCTTTTGAAACAGGGATAGTCTGTCACTGCGGGCACGCACAGTATCTAGTAAACTGGCCTTCAATCCATCCTGGATTCTGAGCTCTGCACTGTACTCCGGTGGTCTACCAATGCTCAAAAGAAAAGGACTCCAGAGTTCTATTTTGCTACAATCAGTCAATATAAAAGCAGAACACAAACTCCAAACTGACCTTCGACCTCCAGGCATTTCTTTCCCCCGAATCATGTCACTGCCTTCTTGTTCAGCAATTTGGGAAACAGCTTGGGTGAACTTGGTGCAACATCACTTAAACACTTCTTATATGGAAAATTATTTGTACTTAAATACCCCTCTTCTTATTCCCTCAGATCCTCCCTAACTGATTCCTTGTGCCTATTCAGGCTTTAGGAAGCATTGCCCTCACACAAGCTTGGCTCCACTTGCCTTTCTGCAGACCCTCCCCTCCATCCCTCGGCTGTCGTCGCTTCATGGCAAGAAATTGCTGACGGAGGTCTGTGCTCATCTGTGCTGGAACTTTTAACCAGTCAGCATTGTGCAATGTGAGCCTTCATGTAACACAACAACTTGTTTTTAAGCAAGACTTCTGAAGAGCACACATCCTTGAAGAGTTAGAAAGCACATGGAGATGGGTTTCTTTACACTTTGATTCCATTTTTATGGCACTCTTGCCAATTCTTGGGCTCATTACTACCATTTGGTAGCAACATGCCCAGGCTAAGCACAGTATTGCAAGAGAAAGGTACCAGGAGGTGTCCTATTCTATTATGAAAAGTCAACGCTGATCAATGAACACAATGCTTCCGCCTTTTCTGCTGCTATTCTGCATCACAGTTACTGTGCCAGATCAATCTCTGGCACAAATCCATCAGCATAATCAACACTAGAAATCCAAGTTCCCACCTTTCACTTAAGCTGATATGCCTCAGAAGATTCTAATGTGAAGTGTGCCACACCAGCACTAAAGATCACTAAATCAAGTTTGCTGGGTTTACACCAAATACATTGATATCTCTGTCCCATAGTATGCCTTCCTCCAGGCTCCGTGCTCAGACTGTAAAAATAAAAGTCAAATGGCACTAAGTTACTTTTTTTCTTCTTCCTATTTTCTCCTTCACAGATTTCCTGCAGGATAAGAACACAGCGAAAAATGTCCAACTGAAGTAATGCCAAGATCAAGAGGGGAGAATCTCTCAAGTGCTGCAGCGCTCATAATGAACTGGCTTTCCACCAGCCCTGAAAACAAAACCAGTTGGGAAGTACAGCATCCTCTCTTTGAAGATAAATAAAGAAATGTTTAACCATTTAACAGTTCGGGCACCCTGGACATACCACTGCATTATTATGCCCTCATTTGCTTAGCAGATGTCAATCCAGAATGCAGCTTAAGGACGTTTGAGTGGCTCTTGCTCCAAAAAGCTGTTAGAGGATTTGGTGTGGTAAAACTGCTGTATCTTAGCCCTGTTGAGCACTTCTGTTACTGCTAGAATGAGGTGTGGGTCTGCTCAGCACTGCTGAGGTCTCTCACTGCAGCAACCTGCCCATCACCCAGAAAGTCTTTGACTCAGATTTTACAAAGGGCTGTACTAGCCCTGTTTGATTTTGAACCCAGGGAATTAAATGTGCTTTATCAGAAGTGTGGAGACTTTGCATGCTCTCACAGTAAGCCTTTGCCTGTAACAACTACTCCCAGCCATCAGGTCGTCTGTGTTTGACCTTCCAGAGTCACATTTCCTGCCAAAAACTATAAGAAGGGATAAGACACTAGCCATTTCCCAGCAGGCAAGGAAGTTAAGCAAAATGCTTTGGCTTTTGCGTGCTTGGAAACTGCTGGATTGAACGAGATCCCTTTCAGCCAGACTGTTTGGGTAGAAGAGCTGCTCCAAGTAATTAATGCAGCTCAGACCTCCAGGACAACTGGTTGCTGCTGCTTCACATCCATTTATATCCATCTGCCCTGGAGGAACACAGGGAGGTGGTGGGAGCAGAGACCTGGAGGCCAGCGTTGAGTCCTTTCTCCAGCCCTACCATGTCAACAAAACCTCAGGTTGGTGGGGGGAATGGAAAACAGGGATCAGGGAGAGACAGCAACTGTGGTACTTAATGAGACGCTTAATGCATAGCGAGGGCAAAACAAGGTGTATTGGATATAATAGATAATGCTGCTTTACCTAGCCAGAAGCAGAGGAAGAAACTGACATACAAGCCCACATGTGCATGTTTGACACATCATGAATGCTCTTCACACTTGACCCGATACCCAAGAAACAGCAGCAGCATCAGGCAGAGAGAGGAGACCCCTAACAGACTGTCCTCCTGGGGTTTACAGGATTACATGTCAGCTCCAGTCCCCAGACCCAGTGCAGATAGGACAGACTATGAGAGACTTCTTTAGAAGCCAAATGCTGGCTGTATCTAAGGTCCTTTCCAGCCCTAAACATTCTGTGATTCTGATCTCAGCAGCTCTGTTGAGGATTTGAACTCGGAGAACTCTGCAGATTGGCACCAGCTGAGCAGCTGACCTGGGTTACCCTTTGGAGCAAGGTGCTTTGGAAAAGTATTCCTGCTCCATGTTACAGGCAGTAATGTAAAGCCATATATTTGAGACTAGAGCACAGCATGTCCTGAGGAGGGTGAACCAGGCCAGCACGGATATTTACAGTCACAGCTGGCATGTACTGGGGTCTTTCATGTTCTCTTATGTTATTTTTATTTAAGATGTGTCTTTCATGCAGTATGTGCAAGTTTGTAGTGCTGCATGTACAGCCAGCTCCCCTGTGCCAGGCTTGGCTTCCCTCCATCTCCATGTTCCCTCACTTCACCCCTTCCCTGCCCTCTCAAATCCTTCCCTAAACTTCATCACTGATTGGCATCAAGCAGGACTCCTGATGGACAGAAGCCCCTTAAAAGCCAGTGCTGGGGAGGGTTTGCTGGCAGTTGCGTATGCTCACAGCTGCAGCCACAGAGAGCCCAGCCCTGGGATGACGTTACCAGAGCTGAGTGAGGGACATCATGTCAAGATGTGCTGTTCCCTGAGCCCTGGCAGAAAAGCGAGGCTCAGGATGCAGCAGCACACAAAGAGGAGATAAACCTGCAGGAGACCTCTCTGTGACAGTCGATGGGAGGTGTGAGCATATGGTCCAAGTCTCCCTCCTCTCTGCACTGATCCTCTGAGGATGGAGTCCCACATCTTGACTTAAGGCAAACTTTATGGCGTCCTAAATAAGCAGGACAGGGCCCATTTTCCAGCCTTAAAGCAGCTGGCATGATGCGCGCAGCCAAATTCTCCTCAAAACAAAGGGAGTGTCATCCATCCCAACTCCTGCAACAGGTCCCTAGCCCATGCTACCCCAGTCTGTACCTGGGTACTTATAGGATAGCAGTCATGGTATGGGTTGGCCAAGGAATATGCTAATGCTTAAGAAACTTCATCAACAGCTAGCCAGTTCTCCTGTCCTGGCCTTGTGAATTTAACAGCATAGATATTATGTCCAGGACTTTGTTTCTCAGAGTTATCTTGCCAGCAAAGTCTTTGTACCATCTCTCTGCAGAGACCTGTATTTAAAACCTCACAGTGTGCTATAGCGGGGGTTAGATGCTGGTGCGCAAGTGTTTAGGAACTCATGAAAACCTGGGCAGCATCACTGCAGCGGCAATTCTCTGACATGAAAGTCCTGCTGCTTCCATGGCTGATCCATATTTGACAGTCCAGACGTAGGCAGCGTGAACTCCCAGTCTGGAGGGGGCTGGCAGGCATGAGATGCCACAGCTCAGCAGCCTGGTCTGCCACCATGAACAAAATAAATTAAAAATAATTTAAGAAGAAAGCTTTTGGCAAATGTTTCCACTGAAACGGTGATTCAAGAATGGGGCTCTCGAGTCATCTGTAGATAATGCTCTGCAATACGCATGTCCTCAAAGTAAATAAAACCCACCCTCAGTTACCTAAAAATCCAGAACCCAAATAAATTTTGGCCAAAGTATCCTGGCACTCAGCTGAACGTTTACAAATGATAGTCACTAAGAGATTGGAACATTTTCTACCCCCCCCCACACACACACAAAAAAAGGGGGGGG